>JACBWW010000859.1:0-20090 GCA_020086605.1 Lanius collurio | reverse complement strand
AGTTTGTAGTCAATTGGGCCCAATTTCTGTAGCAATTGTGAGCTGAAAGCCAGAGCTTTATCATAATTCAGTTTGATTACTATTGTTGACTTTCTTTTCATTAGTTTTCCCAAGAACCAATAGAAAAAAAACAAAGAAGCTCTTATCAAAAAGTCCAGCAAGGGGGAGAGGAGGAGGAGGGAGTACATGGAATAACAAAAGTCTAGATGTTTTGAGCAGAACCTCCTATTAGGAGGACAGGGTTTATTCCACAGGCAAGTTTTATTCCATTGCCAAGAAATAACAAGTGAAGGAACAAAAAATAAATATGTAATAAATTCTGTTCTGTCTTGTCAAAAGCAAAGCAAATTAATTGTGTAAGTATACATGTAATACTAATGATATTATACAGCTCAAGCAAAACCAGCTAATGAATCCCCCTGCCTAGAAGTGCCTTCTTCAGATATCAGCATTCTGGTCACAACTGCCACAATTTCCACTTGTGCTGTCAGAACAGAGAAGTGGCTTAAAAGAAAAAGCAAAAGCCTTAGAAATGCATGTATAATATTTACTAATCACTACTAATTCAGAAGGATTTAGGACTTTGTATGCCTTCAGCTGCCAAATTTCATCTGAAATGTTTTAATACTCTCCAAGACCCTTATAACCCTTTCAACTGCAAATTTTAGACAGGATTACATTTTCTTGGTTGGTTTCTTTGCCCAGAAATTGTGCTCTATGCAAGGAATCAGCATTACGTGATTAACACAGACAAGAAACAAACAATATAAATAAACAGTTTACAATGGCCTGGAGGGACAGGACACAGGGAGTGGCTTCCCACTGCCAGAGGGCAGGGTTAGGTGGATATTGGGAAGGAATTGTTCCCTGTGAGGGTGGGCAGGCCCTGGCACAGGGTGCCCAGAGAAGCTGTGGCTGCCCCTGGATCCCTGGAAGTGCCCAAGACCAGGCTGGATGGGGCTTGGAGCAACCTGGGACAGTGGAAGGTGTCCCTGCCCATCCAGTGGCACAGGGTGGCACCGGATGGGCTTTAAGGTCCCTTCCATCCTAAACTATCCCGTGGTTCTGTGATTCAGTGGAAGGTGTTGGTGGCACCCAAGCCAGTGTAGGATAGGGAAGAAATGCCATAATCCTGCCACTATTAAGGAAACTATTCCAGTAAAATGATACTTATCATCCAAAACATATCAGACAGAAAACTTAACATCTTTAATGGAAAAGATCCCAATGCTTTCACCATGAGCAGGTCCTGGCACAGGACCCTCAAAATTTGCTGTGCTGCTAATTCAGAGAGCTGCTGCTAATCGATCCCAGACAACCTTCTCCATGTTCTCTTCTTTGATGCACTTCAGAAAACAGGAAAAATTAAAGAAAAATACAAACCCAGGGCTTACCCCAAAAATCTGTGGGTCTTTGGGGTGTTTTTTTTTGGTTTGTTTTGCATCTTTTTAAGCACTATAACCCTTATATCAAAGCTTGTGTTTGATTAGCCAAAGACGTATTTTGTGAATACCACTAGCAAAGGACTTCTCTGATGGGAGGAGAGGAAAGGGGAGCCCACCAATTCTAAAAGGGTCTTTACTGGACAGGGTCAGTGTTAATTAACAGAAATGCTGCCGAGTACACACTGGATACCAAGGAAATACATGAAAATATGCAGCTGGATCTGTGGCTGAGTGAGTTGTTTCTGTTAGAATCCACTTTGAAAGGTATTAGATTAAATTGGACCATGGCAACTTGTGAGACAATTTGCATTCCTGCTTAAAAATCCATAGTCTGAGTAAATTGTCCTCCAAGCTTCATCTCTGTTAAACTAAAATATAAGGCTCGGTATTAAAGAGCAAAATTTACCTTTGGACAGCAGTGATGGACTGTCTTTGCTCAAAAGACACTGCTTAATTAAAAACAAATGGGGTTAATGTGGATGAAAGCTATGAGCTCAAGTACAATCAACAGTCAAGTCAATCTGAGAGTGGGGTGACCTTTAAAGGAGAATGTTTTCACTCCTTAAACACATTCCTGACTTTTAGGAAAGAAATACAAATTTTAAAAAGAAAAAAAAAAAGATAAGGGGTTGTTAATAGGCCATGAGAAAAGGATCTAAAGAAAAGCAATCTTACATCTTGCTCTTCTGTGGCAAGTGAGACAAGGACCTGTATGTTTAATGAATATTTTCTGTGCACTTTCATTTATCTCCTCCATATTGTTCTCCCTAAGTGTCTACAGTTAAATCAAAAGAGACACTCACTAGGGAAAAATTACCCAAACAAGCCTAACAACAACAAAAGTGCTGTTATCCACAGGAATACCACAGCTTCGAAGGAAAAGAGAAAATCAGGGAGCCATTAATTAGAAAATTAGTTCCAGCCAAGCTGGCAAGGTTTATTTTCATCTGGAAAATGGGAATGTTGCTGTTTACGTCTCTCAGAGGCCTTTAGAGTTGCCAACTGTGAAGAAAGTTAGAAATGCTCAAAAAGAAAGGAATTTTTTCTACACTTCAAGGCACAATGGCAGAAGAATCAACCAATTACCTCCCATCTTCTGCACCAGCACGTGAACAATGGACGAGTTGAGGAGTGGGATGTGAGACAGCAGCCAGCCAGGGCCACCCCAACCCACTTTTTATCCATAAAGATTCCTGGAAGCTTAGGACAAGTTTCTATGAAATTTCAGAGAAACAGGAGTCTTTAGAGGATGCTGTTCTGCCAAGAGAGCCCCAGTCCTGCCCACTGGGGAATTTCCACTAGGACAGAAACACAGGCCCATGAGGAAATTCCCAGGGAATGAATGAGATGATAATTTTATAGCACAGTTACCTGCACAAAACTTACTTCATCTTCACAGCTCGCTTGATTGCTTTTCCCATTACTATTGGAAAGTCATTCCAGAACCTCATTTCCTCTATCTGTGAGCAAACTTCTGAAGTCCAGCCAGAATTTATGAGCAGACTATTTGAAAGCACTCATTCTTATGCTAACATTTCCCTAGAACTTTCTCCATTGATTACTTTTCTCTCACAAGTGCCTCTCCAGACAAAGTCTATCGCCTGTCAACCTTAATTTCACAAGGTATCATCATATAAAGTAGGTCTCTATTTCTTTAGTCAATCTAATCATTTTAGAAAAATATGGGACATTTTACAAGATAAATGTTGGAGAGCTAGGATTTAACATGAGTAATAGGACTTGGAGTCGGGGAGTGCCTGGAGGCAGGAGGCCTTTCTGTCCTCCACTCCTCTTGCTCCCTTCTCAGAAGTGACACCTCCAAAAGGTGCTTTAATGAGCCTGAACCAGGCAATAAAACTTCACAAACACATCATTCACACACAAAATAAGCCAGGAGCTGTCCTCTGTAATACAGCAGTTTTCAAGGATTGAAGCACTCAATCCTTCCCAAAGCAAAGGTGTATGCACATCTTTTTCTCACTCACAATACGTTTTAAGACTCTCTACCAAGGAATAGAAAGGTTACAGAGACTAACAGTGTCACAACGCATTTTCTCTGGAAAGTTCCCAAAATCCCACACTGAGGACTAAAAGATTTGGCTCAGGTTGGTCATGCACAGCTCTCAAAGCCAGGAGGAGAACTGGCGGAAGGAATGCTCAGTCTGCACACTGCAGGAAGATAATAAGGGGTCCTCATTTTACTTCAGGAAAATAACGTATTAAAAAGAAGAGTTGGCTATTATAGAAAGAATTCTGGGAACACTTGCAGGCTCCAAAATATCATTTGGTTTTGGGCAAGTCATAGACTTTTTATCTCTTCTTTCTGTGTTCTTTCTGTGTGTTTTCCATGGCCCAGGTTTAGGAAAAAAAAGAACCCAATTTTTCAGCTGTTTGCAGGATCCTGCCTGTGCTGACCCTACAGATGGGATGACATTCTGAGTGAGTGGGAATAATAAAGATGGGCAATGCTACCCAATCTGATCTGCTCTGGAAAACCACAAACACTTCAGCTAAAGCTAAACCAGCAAAAAACCCACATTTAGTGAGTGGTTTAGGGCAGCTATAAAAGACAGGAAGACAAAAGGTGGGCTCATTTAGTGTTTCATGAAAGGTCCCATGAGAATTATGACAAACAAGAACAAAATCCGTATCTTCCCCATCACAAACATGAGGCCGTGCTCTCCTTCTCCAGACCAAGGTTATTTGTCTGTCCATGTCCTAACTTGCTGATAGACATCACACACTTCCATTGCTTTTCATTCAAAATTAGATAAAAGTTAGAAAATGTGGTAGCACACTGTGTCCCTGCAGAGAGACACTCAATGTCATCAATGTAAGTCTCCCTGATGTGAGGAGCCCAGACTAATTCACTGCCTCTCCTAGTGTAGACAAAATATAAACATCATTTACTGTGACCTGCGGTGTGCTGCTTTCCCTTCTATTTTTCAGACAAGTTTAATAAGTTTCAGAGAAGCACAAATGCAGAAGTCAGAGACCAAGTGACAGGAATAATTTACTGAAAGCTGGAGATTCACATCCCTCTTAATTTTAACACAAATGGCAGCTTTCACTGCCTTTGAAAAGGAGACTGAGGAGCTCGGCATTCTGCACTAGCCAGGTTTAAAACCCTCTCCAGGCACTTTCATTTCCTCTGAAGTAGCAACATGAGAAGAAAACTCGATTCTGGAGCTCCACAGCAGAGCCAGGACAGGAGGATTTAATACCAACAACCAAAAAGGATAAATGAGCCCCCAAAACTCCTGTCAGGAGCCAGAGGTGGAAGAAGGGATTTAACAGCAGCACTCGCTGCTGAAGGGAGCCATGAAAGCCCAAGCCTTTAAAGTCAAGGTGTCCATCTCCACCTGAACCCTTCCTCCCTCAGGTGTTGTGAGAGCATCCACAGCGAGCAGCCACAGCTTTGGGACGTTTGGAGGGTGTTTCTGTGAGCACAGGAGCCCGTTAACCTTCTCCCTGCTGGGAGAGGAGGGGGAGTGCGAGTCCCCTGCGAGGGGATCCTGCTTCAGCTCCTTGTTAAACTCATGTCTGACAAGAATGGAGAGGAGGTCCCACCCTGCCACAGGAAAGGTGCAGGAGATCAGCCTTTGGATCCTGGGCAGGGATGTTGTGCAGGGCACACTGAAGGACTGGCAGCATCAGCACTTCCAGCCTCCCTGGAACACCCCGAAGTAGAGGAAATGTTCCATGATTTACTGGCATCGTTGCTTTTGCCCGGAGCACTGATAAAAAAAGTTGGCTTGGAAAAAGTAGCAATAAATGAAACATAAAAGAAATAGAATTCAGGAGTTTATTATCATTGCTGATCTCATTTGAGAAGAAAGCCAGAACTGGGATTTCCCAGGAAACTCTGGTTTTCTTAAAGACCTCCTAATATCAGATTGAAACTACAGCCAGCCTTCCCCACTGTGGGACTGAAAAGAGAGCAAAGGCTATAAGGAAATTGCAGCAGTTAAAGACAGTTTGGCTTTATCCTGGGACAGGAAGGAAATACCTGATTTGCTGTAGCTGCTCTCTCTGTGCAGGAGAGACTCACCCCACCCTGCTCAGCATCCCTTTTCATTCTCCCCTTCCAGCCATCAGCAGATCCTCAGGGAGTGTCGATTGCTGGCTAATGCCAGGCTGGCTGCCACTGGCAACTCTGAGATGCCAAAAAATAATCTGGAGCACTGATGTCCAGGATATTATGGGAACAAAAAAAAATGCTTTAGAGCACATGCCTTGTCTATCCTATGGCATTACTTTCTCCTTTAGCAAATTTATGTCCAGTAACTCATTCTGATCCTGGAGGAATATCAGCCTGGAACCTCGTATGTGCTAATCTCCGTGTATTTTGCCATCTTAATTTATCAATAATACCAATGCATGTGATTTATCAATAATACCAGTGAATTGAAACAGCGAGGGCACAAATGCTCATTCTCTCCTGCTACTCAATAACAGAGTGAATAAAAACCATTAAAGGGGTAAAGTGGACATCTAAACACTCAAATCTTCATCTGGTACACGAAGACATCCTGAAGCCTTGCCTAACACAAACCTCTTCCAAAATAGAGAAAAATTCCATAGAATACTAAATAAGAGGGGAACAGAGAGTTTAAAGCACACTCAAGCATTGCTAACAGGGTTTTGTGGGGTAGCCGCAGCAAAATAATGCACATGGGGCTGTAAAAAAACATGAAATCTCACCCAGGTCTGGATAAAATCTGACACTCTTTTACAAGAGTGGAGTGCAAAGGGGCTCTGGATTCACCACTGAGGATTTTCCACCTGGAAAGCCCAAACATACAAATACGTGTCCACTCCAATGCATGTTTTACTTTCAAGTTTAAATTCTCAAAGAAAATTTTCTTTCTCAAAGAAAAAGGGAGCCTGATGTTTGCAGCCATGCAGATGCTAATTTAATGCATGTAAATTAAAATTCAACTCAGCAGCCTGTACATAGAGCAAGCATTACCTGTCCCACATGTGAGGCAAATAGCTGACAAGCTGCTTCCTTTCTGTGAGACAAAATGTTTATCAGGGTGCTCCCCAAATCAATGCTGGGGAGCTGTAGCCAACTTAGAAGCCTCTAACACTTATAAATTATAAATTTTTACCACTCAGTATTTAACCAGAGCCCAGCTATAATGAATATTACCTTACCTGGAATGCAGGAATAAGCAAACTAAACTGCCTGTGGGGCAGTACATAATTTTTGGAACATCACAATGACACAGCCAGGCACTGGGGAAGTGGGGAAGGACTGTGACTCCCAAAAGGGTAAAGGCAGATGTGTGCAGCTGCTCATAGGAGGCACCCAACAAAACTGGTGATTAGAATTTTATACTCATGAAACTTGAGTTCAGTTTTGAAGCTGAGCTCTCCAGAGTTTTCCCTCCATCCAGCCCTTCCTCCTTCCTCCTCTGCAGCACAGGGAATGAAGGAGCCTCATTTTCCCTCTTCCTGCACACCCCAGCCTTTGATTCAAACCATCACAGCTCACCCTTTGTATCCCAAAACATGCAAATGAACCAGGATATCCCACATGAACTGGATAGAAGACATTTTTCCAAGGGATGTGATGGAGCCACGGAGCTCCTTCTCCCATCTCCCAGCACACTGCTCCTGTGCACCCACAGTGCTCTCCAAACTGGATATTGGAAAACCTCAGACTGCAATAGCAGCCCAGGATAATTTTGGATGGAGTGTGATAATTAGAGTTATTGGACAGTAGGAGCCTTCCTCAGGCATCTTTGAAACTCCTTCAAAGGAAAGACAATGGGATATTGTGAATATATTATCTCTTTGCAAAGATAAAAGCTGGGCTCGTGCTGTGGTCATCATAAAATCTCTCTCTCTTTTGGTTTCTGATGTTCTTCTGCACTTTCTATAGATCCTGGTCTTCTGTTTCTTTCAGATGTGTCTGCTTCAGACAAAACAATCTGTGAATCTGTAGTAGTGTGACACCAGCTTACTACAGCAAAATAGGTCTAAAAACACTCACAGCCCAAAAGCCCACCCATTAAATGGATGGCAACTTGCATAAAACAATATATAAATCTTAAAACCTACAGAAGATAGCTGAGATATTTGAAGGTCATCATGTCTTGCACCAAAACTCTGAAATTCTACCAGCTTTGGGAGTGAATTTATTTTGTCTGCAATGTCCCAGTGTCCAAATCTCCCTGCACTGACTGGTGGGAAACATCCTTCCTGTGCAAGCCAGGGAAAGCTCAAATCAACTCCTGTATAGAAAGTTGTGCTTATAATCACCTTTTTTAAGGAGCTGGAAGTTTGGGAAGCAGATTGTGGTCAAAGACAAACCCACTTGACAAGGTCAGGTGGTTTGTGGAGGGAAAACTTTTGCCTGTGTAAAAGTAATTAGGTTGCACTGAAAAGAAGCTGCCAAAGTCCCAGCAGCCTCCACTGGGCTAAAGAAGAGTTATTAAAGCAGTTTTAATGCCTATTTACACACCAGCAAAGTCTGGCTCTGACTCTGGCTGTCAAAAAAACAAAAAAAAAAAGAAAATGGAGGTGATGAAATTGCATCATTTCCTAAAAAGCTACTACTAAATAGTGAGGTGCTGGTGCTGAAATACCCAGTTTTCCATTGGAATATTAGCCACAGATGTCCAAGTGAGAAGCAGAAGCAGGGAATTTGGTGCATTCACACGTTCCCTGAGCCCTCACCAACACCTACAGCCTTGAGCTGCTGCCAGCAGAGGAGGCCACGATTTAATCTGCTGTGCAGCTCCAGCTCATGTTCTGCTCTGCAAAACCCCCAAAAGGGTCAGCCAAAACTTTCTGCAGCAAAACAAAAGCATCGACAGAAAGCCTTTGAAGAAAGGGAAAAGCAAGAAGAGCTTTAACAGCTTGAGCACAAGTTGGATAATCCAAAACTCGAGCTTTCCAGCCTGCTGAGGTCTCCAATACCCAGACTGTAAGAGTCTTGGATTTAAGCACTACTTCTCCTCCCATATCTCCTGGGAAAGAATTTGCTGTTAAGATCTAAATTCCATCCAGAAGAACCAAAGATAACCTTAACTGGTGAAAAGATAAGACTCAATAATTTCTTAACTGTTTCTGATGTTTCTCTAATCCCCATATGTTTTTGAGATTTGAGGGGCAGGGCCTGTTTTGCTTTTTGTTTTGTTTTTAATTAAGCAAAGCAGACAATCTCTACTAACTGTAAATTTCCCCTCACCCACAGAAGACCTGTGAACAACAACTTCTTCCAGTTCTTTCCATTTTACCTGCGAGCTCAAAGCCAACTTTCCTCTGCTGCTGACAAAGTGAACCTGAGCAGTGGGAAGCCAGTAAATCTCAAGCAGCAGTGATGCTTTATGTACCTTAAGTACTCCAAGATTAAAAATGTGGTTTTATCACAGTGTGATACCGACGTTAATAACTCGTCTGGAGCAGGAATTCAAAGCTTTCACTATTCTATAATTGAAAGTAGCCCAATTGTACAAGGATTCAGGTAGCAACAGAGGAGCTCAGATCATCTTAGTCAGTGTTTCACTCCAACAGGAGCCTGAGAAGGGCAGTGAAGCATCACTCAGTCAGGCATTACCAACACTGGGGTTTGCATTAGCAAATGAAGCTACATGCAAGTCACAATCCCACACCAGCTGACTACAAAGCAGGTCAGGCATGCAGAAAAATTCATTTGTGGTACTTGCTGAAAGCAGAGAGAACATTTAAATTTCAGATTCTCAGCCCATCAGCAACAGCCTTACCTGCTGCTACATTTTCAGTTGTCCCAGCAACAAGCAATTCTTCCTTCAGCTTTTTTATTGTCGTATCTCCTTTTCAGTAGGCTTTTGTGAGATAATTATTTCATAAATCTTAATTACTGTTTCATTTTGTTTTGACTGGGCTCAGTATAACAACTGTGTGCTGTCACAGAAAGCAGCTGTCCCTCCCAGCACGGCCGCGGCCGCTGCCGCTCTCGCTGGCACTCACACATCAAAAGGAGGCAGAGCAGCAGGAGCAGCAGGCACTGGAGGAACATCAGGGCAGGACAAAGGGACACGCAGGTGGCCACAGCCTGGGAAAGGGGCAGGAGGAGCTGCAGCTCCACTGTGCTGGGCTGTGGCATCTCCACAGTACCAGAGACAGGATGGGAGTGCCTGGCTGCAGGGAGGGGTGGGCACAGGTCACCGGGGAAGCAGGCAGGGACCATGGGGAGGGCGGCTGGACTCCACTGCAGGGAGCACTTGGGATGTCACAGCTCTGAGAAGGGAGGGCGGACAGTGGGGTGAGGCTTTGCACAAGAGAGACCGGTGAGGGGCACTCTGGTGGAGCAAGAAAAGAAAGTAAACTTCCTCAAATAACTTGAAACAGCCTTGAGCCTCCCTGGCAGCTCCTGGACATCCCTCTTCCCAGAGAGCTCTCGTAGTAGGGTGGGGAGGACAAGCTTTCTCAGCCTGCTAAGCAGAAGGAGCATTTAAATTTCAGTAATTCCTTTAAGATCTCGTCAGCACACACAGATCACTTCAGAGTGTGGAAGTGCATGAAAGGAAAAGAGCAGGAGAAGCCAACCAACCAGCAGCAAGAGCAATTTGAAACGTTTGTCTGGATGGCAGTGCTATTTCACATCTCCTCTTTAGCCACTGCTGGCATCAAACTTAGCACAAAACACAGAATCTGAAATGGTTTCCTATAAAAGCAGCACTTCCATAGCTGCTCTGGAGCTCCACTGAACCAGGGCCAATTTCAGTGGTGAAGCTGCCAGGTAATTTTTTAATTTTCTTTAATTGGTTGCAGCTAGCCATGCTGTTCCCCACACTGTTCCTAAACCCCTATCTCACCTCAGCACATGATTCATCCACGGACTTTTCAGGGAGCTGCTGCTCATTTGCTACTCCCTCAATCTCTGGTCCTTGGGCTAAATCAGGAGAAGTGAATCTCCTTTAGCTGTTAAGGATTAACTGCACCATAAAACAGTGTGAGATGGGAACGCTGCTCCTGTGAAGCTGGGGGTTCTGTCCATAAAGACACCGTAAATGTCTGGGGTGGCTGGGACCCAGAGCAGCTCGTTGCCTCTCAGAACTCATCAGAGCTCAGAACAACAGTGAACTGGGAATAACATGGGGTTATACACACTGTGTTAATGTTTAGGAGATACTGAATCATAGAATCCCCTGAGCTGGACCCAGCAGGACCATCCAGTCCTACCCCAGGCCCTGCACAGACACCCCAACAATCCCAGCCTGCACATCCCTGAGAGCATTGGCCAAACCCTCCTGGAGTTCTGGCAGCCTTGATCTCTGCCCTGATCTATTTGTGTCTAATAAAAGTGTCAGAATGTCATTTTAACAGCTTTTGGTTATGATTTCACCCCCTTCTCTCCCAGGGCACACATTGCACCTGACCTTAAAAGATCATAAAAATGTGAATGATGCAAAAATGCTCTGTGTGTGTGTCCACAGCTTTGGGCCTAAATCAGCTCTGCAGTTACAGTCACTTCTGAACACCAACACAAGTCTCTGGGCACAAACTGTCACCATTTGTATTTCCTAAATCAGCTTAAACACAACCTAAACCACAGGACTCACTACTGCCCGTAAGCCTGTGCAAATAGCTCTCAGTGCCTACACTTTGCTCATTTCCCACCTGGATCTCCTGCTATTCCATCTCATCTGTGCAAAGCTGGCCCAGCTCATGATTCTGTTCCAGATCAGGCTGCAGAGGAGCAGGAGGCAGCGAGGGGAGCTTCAGCACGCAGGGAAAGGAAAACCAATTCATTCCTCCCTCATAAATCATAAAGAAACTAGGTAGGTAGAACACAACATAAACCTGGGCAAATTCCTGCATTTCTGATGAAAGAAATCTAAAGATAACAACCAGAAACTTGCCAAGCACCCACAGGAATTTAAAAAAGAAAATTATAAAAATGCAACTTATGCAGACAATTATATGTTTTTCAAAAGTAAGAATATTTAAATTAAGCCAATGAATGTCCTAAGGTGGAATTGCAGGAGTATTAGTCAGCCATTATTTCATTTGACAACCCTAATAACACCTCTGGATTTAAATTCCATTCATCATTCTGCTTTCATTTTGCAGTTGTTGAAAATGCCATCACAAGAAAACAATGTACACCATTTCTAGTAGTGCATATTTATAGTTTTTGGCTTCTTTATCCCAAGAAATTGCGATGCACATAAAGAAAAATCAATCTTTTCAATTTCCAAACTGTTTTAGAATTTATGTTCATTTTCTGTTATAACCATTTGACCTGGTCTACGAGAAGTCAGATGGAAAAGTTTCTACCCGTTGTAGTCAGGAAAAATATGTTCATGAGTGTGTTTAGACTCTGCAAGGCACAAGTCTTAAAACCTGAGATATCCCTTCACATTTTATTTCCTGATGCTCAATATCTTTTCTGTTGCCTGTTTGTGATAACAATTCCTTTGGGGCATAATGAGGAAAAGCCAAAGTTTGTTCCACACAAATTCTTCCTTCCATTAATAACACTGACAGGGATAGAGATGCTGAGGCAGTTCCTGTGCATTCAACAAAAATAAAAAGCTAATATGAAGCTGTAGAAGCATTTTTGGTTATATTTATCATCAGAAGTTGCAATTAAAGACTGACAGGTTTGCAAAGCCAACAAAACAGAAATAACAATTGAGGCCACACCTCCAGGGGGAAAGTAAAAGTCAGGGTGTAAAAATATCACCTCTGGACCTGGTCAGTTTGGCTTAACAGAGGTCTGCAGGAAAATACAAGTGTATGATGTAGATAGATATGAATTTAGCTCAAATTTAGCAATTAGCCCTCTTGTTAAATACCCAGAACTCCTGCTCTGAGGCCAGACATCTCAAAAAGTTGTGAGTCACAACCAGAAACCATCTCAGTCTTCGAGGCCGCTTTTCATCTGTAAAGGCTCAGACAATTCAGGACTGTTTGTCTGCCCTTTCTTCTTCTCTGCCAAAAATGCAACTATAAATGAAAACCTGGAGTGGAAGAAATAGCCAAGCAAAAACCAGACTGATGCTGCCAAATTTTTGGAAAATGGCTCACCATTTTTTATTCTGTTTAGCTGGTGACCAGCTCTGGGGGTTACATTCCTGCTGAGAGGAATCTCTCCTGCACCAGGAGATCTTGAAACTGTTGGGTTCCCCCCTTTTCAAACAAAAAAAGTAGAGCAACCTCGTCTGAGAAGATGCTGACACCATTTAACAACTAAAGTGATGGGGAAAAACAACGTTGGGAGGTCACTCCTATGATTTAAACCATTACCTTGAAAATCAAAGGTGAAATTCAGCAATGCATGGCACAACCTCTGAATGGTCTGCTGGGGACTGCCCACACAGGCAGGAAGGATTCCCCCCAAAATGGAGAAGAGGATAGGCAGGAACTGTTTTCCACAGAAGATTTCCCTGGTTTTCCCATCAGCCCTGGAGCTCTGCACCAGTTCCTGGTCATCATAAGCAAGAACGGGGCAGAAAAACCTGGAAGCTCAGTGCAGAGCATGAGAGGGGGGAGGAGTATTCCCTCAGGATTATATTTTGCTTAAAATTTAGTGTGCTCTGGTAAAATTAAAAAGTAAGATGTTCATGTGGAGAGGAATTGTGAGAGCCTGAAGGACCTGCTGTGTGACAGGAATAACTCAGGGAGGGGACACAGAGGAATGGCAGAGTGAACACACCGTGTCAGCTCTTCCTCCTCTAGGATTTGACAGCAGAATTCTTGGAGGACACGGGAAAAATTCAAAACCACAGTGCATTTGAGAGGCTGCAACTCTGTGCCAACCAATGACAGTGTTCTTCTCCAGTATTATGGGGGAAGTCTGTTTTTTGGAAATGTGTAGCTTAGCAGGATTTCCAAAACTCTGTTCCATCTCAGGGATGAAGTGAGTCAAATCTAAACTAATATAAATCAAGGTAAACATGCAAATCTGGTTAGGCAGAAAGTACAGTTTGTCTCTATCCTACTCACATCTCCCTGGTACTTTCTGTGCAGTTTCAATCACTTTCATTTTTTTAATGAGAGGAGAGGCCAGCCTCAAGAATTGCAATATAATTGTGAAATTTAAAGGTTACCATCCAAGTATATTTTCATTTATCCTCTTTAGCTCTGAAATATCCCACCAAGCTGCTAATATCTAATAATCCATTTAGAGAAGCTGAATGTTATCTGTAAAAATTAAATTGTTTACATTCACCATGGCTTACCGTAAATAAAAATGCTCATTCATTATTTAAAATGCAGCACAGCATGGTGAATTTTGTGTTTCCCCTGCTCAGTTCTGGCTCTAACCAACTCCATAAATACATTAGCACCATCTTTTGGCTAAACAGGGTCCTGACCTATATTTATATCTTTTCCTTACCAGCGGGGTTGTTGCGTTTTTCTGGAATTTCCAATCTTCTGAACATGAGGAGGAGCCAAACTGGGAAGTGAAGCTCAGGCTGTGGCTGACAGCCCAACCAAGACAACCCTTTCTTATCTACACTGAGGTGCCTTTACATTGTTGCAGCCCTACAACTGAATTTTTATCACTATTTTCCTTCTCTTGGAATTCTGCAAAGGTGATGTTTTTATACAAATGCAAATCACCTCCACTAATGATTAATCAGGTGTTTGTTAGCATTGTATCTTTTTTCATAAAACATGGAATGTGGGCCTGCTCTAGGGATTTGCTGCCACTTTGCCATTCACTTGAACTTTATGTTACCTGGTATAAAAGGCTCTAAATTCAGACTTATGGTGGTTTTTAAAAATTATTTTTCTCTCTTTATTTTACCTCACATTTTTTAATGTGTTTATTGTAATTAGCTGAAAGGTAGGATGAAAATGCAGCTTCCACTTAAGCAAAAATCTCCCCTCCCTTGTGTATTCCCTTTATCCTTCTGACATCCCATCAGGAAAACCATCTTACATCTCCCTCTGCTAACAGTGCCAACAGGATCACATCAGAGCAAGGATGGAGGGAATACAGGACAAATTCAGGACTTCAGGACATTGTGCAAACTGGACTGCTGGAATTTGAAAAGTTATAGCTCTTTTTTTGTTGTGTTTTGTTTTGTTTTGTTTTGCTGGATCTGAAGGGAATCTGGATAGGCATTCCAAATCTCAGCACCTGCAGAGCACAAAGGACCCTGGAAGAGCTGGAATTGTCTCACAGACACAGAGGGTCCCCTCTCAGTCCAGCTTCAGCCCCACCCCAGTGAAATGTCCCAGTTTGGCCAAACACCTGTGGGATTACCCGGACCTGCCTGGAAAGGGTGATGAGGATCCTCAGCTCCTCAGTCTGACCTGGAGAGAACAAACACAACTCAAGGTCACTCAGGGGATTTCCATGCCATGAAATCACCACACACAAGGCAGTGCAAAGGAAGGGGCCTTTCAGAGCAGGACAACAGCTGCAAAGATGGGTGATTTCAGACAGAAAGGACAGAATTTGGCACAACCTTCTGTCAAGTTTGCATCATCCACAGACCTAGTAATCCCATCAGAATCCTCTCTACCTTTCTTGCAATAAAACATCCTCTCAGGGCAAACCAACATGAAGAATTGTGTATTTTTAGTGTATTAGTTTATTAGTATTTTTACTAAATGCAGGTACCCAGAGTCCTTGAGACTGGCTGGGCTCTCTTCAAATAAGTGGTTTCATAGCTCATTATCAAATAGCTTGATTACAGCTGGGGAATGGGATCATTGGGACACCGTGCTCTGCAAAGCTCTCCCCATTCACCACCACCCTGATCCAGGAGTGCAGACACATCAGGACTTGCCCCTGGCACTGAGTGTTGCAGCTTTGTTAATCTAGAGCAGAAAAATAATTTACTGCATGAGAGCAGCAGATACCAGAGCAGAACCTCACGTGAGAGGGAAGCAATGAGAAATACGTGCCATGTGTATTTATATATTTCATAGGGGCATTTAGAAACACATCTTTGCCAGTAACAGCTGCTGGAGTAGGATCAGTGAAAGAAAAGTCAAACAAATTTGCCTAAAACTGCTGAACCTGTCCAAAGAGAAGGCACTTCTCCTTTCTTTCTGTTCTTCCTTTGGTCTTGTTCAGCTGCAAGGGGAAAAAATGGTAATAATTGGCTAAATTATGACTTATGGCTAAAGCCACACAGTCCAAGAGTCTCCTGTGTAATATAATATTTATCTATATAATTTGTACCTACATAACACACATACCCACACCAAAACATATTCTTTTATCCCTACTGATGCAATTTCAGTCCTCAGGACTGAGAAATCTGGACAGATTGCTTGGACTGAATCATCTGAGAGGTCTCCCACCTTAATGATTTTATTATTCTGTGGTTCTAAAAGAACATATGTATGAACAGGAATGTTTTAAGGCCACGTGGAACTAGCTGGAAACAGAAGGCAGATAATAATGTCTTAAAAGAATATTGACATGTATCTGAAGAAAATGGTGCTAAGGTGGGGAGAAAAGCAGGGATGTATGAGAGCTTGTCTCATTCCAGCTGGCAACAATCACTTCAACCAGGAGATTTATAGGATGAAAAAAACCCATTACTTGAAATTTCAGGAAGGTGGAGGTGGTTGTTTTTTGGGTTTTTTCCATTATTTACCAAATGAGGGGGGGAAAGATGTTCCAGGGCTACATTGCTTATTTGATTGCCCTACACACATCTTTCCAGGCAGGGAAAATCTTCAAGGAGTTGGTGGGATTCTGTTCCCATCTTTGGAGCCAGACTATCATAACTGCATCATTGAAAGCACAGAGTTCAGGGAATGACTCTCGAGGGAGACCCAGCCTGGCTCCATCTCATTCCAGTTCCTTCCAACCACATCCAGTGGAAAAGCTGCCCTGACAACACACACCAGTAACAAAACCTATGCCAGCAAAATTTACTAGAGGGAAAGAGAAGGGCAAAGAACCAAAAGGAAGAAAAACTTTTATCGTTATATTTTGTGATGCAGAGGCAAAAACTGAAGTCACCTGAAGCAAGGTAAAACTGCTTGAACTGAAAAAATAGAAATACAGTTTCAATTCTGAAAGGCTAAAAAGTCTCACCACACACCTATTTGCATGAGAAAGCTAAAGTTCAAGGAGATGCTTTGGATAAATAAAGAGAGAGACTAAAACCTGCGTGTTCTTTTAAAAAGTACTACCCCGACTTGTTGCAATTCGCTTCAGTCAATTCAGAAAATGTTTGAAACACATCAAAAATGGTTTTTAAATAGAAATATGCTGAAATAAGGGGGAAGGCAGGGTTTGAACTTGCAGGAAGGATTTTTCTCCTTGTTGCACTGGATTTACTGGCCATTTCTTCAAACACCTCTAAGGCTTCTAAATCTACAGTTCACCCTTGTTCAATTTTTTAAGTGTGAAAGCTTTGAAATTTCAACCAACAAAACATGCTGTCAGTTTTTTTCACCTTCCCAGTTACTATTTGATAATGGGCTGTGAAACCACTTATTTGAAGAGAGCCCAGCCAGTCTCAAGGACTCCGGGTACCTGCATTGAAAGCAGTATTGTTCTGCTCTTTCCAAATGGAAGTTTTCCCAAGCCAACCACACATTATTTGGAACAGACTTCTGGCACAGTGTGTGTGTGCTGTACCATTATCATGGGAAGTGTTTTGTTTATTGAAAACCCACTCTCTGTGAGCCACTAAGCCAAGTAAAATTCCATATTTAACAGCACTCTGCACATTGGGCCCCAAGCAAGGGCTGCTGCACTTGTGTATTCAAGCATTTTATTGCAAACAGCAGAAAATCAGCTCCTGCCAGGCACTTTCTTACCATGTAAAACCACCCTACCCAATGCCAAGCAGGCCAAGTTCTCCCTGGCTCTTAAAAGTCAGCCCCAACATGAAAAAAGATATCAAACTTCTCACCAAATCACTAAATCAGCACTCCACAGGCTAAACCATAAATGTATTCATCCAAGTCAGCCTTAGAAACTTTTCATTTAGCTCCACAAAGGTAACACTAGATCAGCATTTTCATTAAAAAGAAATGTCATGGCTCATTCCTTTCTGTGATTGAAGAGGAAACAGCAACATCTTCCAAAACTCAGGAGAGAAACATATGCTGCAATAAAAAATAAATAAAACTGTGATTGTTGTTCCATTAAATATTTCAGTCTATGATTATAATTACTTCCTGATTGGGAAGAATTCCCATGTTAAAAGCCCCAGGTAATGACAGCTCAAGTAGATCAAAAGAAGCAATGGCAGAAATCACAGGATGAGCCAGGGACAAGGTGCAGGGACAGAAACTTTACTGGTCTTCTTTTGTTCTGGTTTTATTCTGATTGTGCAGCTGAAGAACCTTTCACCCCACCACCACCTCTCTGTTCCTTGTCCAACACCTGTAACTTAGCAAAGCCCAGGAAAAAAACTGCTGGAATACCTGAAGCTACAGCAGATTTTGGTTGTGGCAGCTTGGCAAGTCCTTAGCCAGGTCTTTCCCTTTGACATCTGCAGCAGCCAGAGCGGGATGGCCCAAAGACTGGACATGGAGGAGTCACTGTCCATAAAGGAAGCCACTGTCAGGGAATGGGGGAGTGTCCCTGTGTTGGGCAGGCACAGACCCCACAGACTGTTATAGTCTGTGCTAAAAGGCTCCTAAGACACAGACTAAGGAGAAAACACAGAGCCAAGCAAATGGGGAGGGGGTTGGCAAAACACCTTCCTCCCCTGCAGATCATTAGAGGTCAGAACTTTTCACTGGAGTGGGGATGTTTCAAGGAATGATTGATGGAGAAATCTTTCTTCAGGATGAAATGACTGGTTGGAATGAAGGGCTAATGGAGAAAATGAGAGAGCAGGAAGGGGAGAGTCTCAAGAAGCAGGAGCTGAACTTCCCAGCATTATGAGTGGTGTATCTGGCTCAGCCATGCCCCAAAACTGTGAGAAATCTGTACTCTGAAAAGCAGGAGGTGCAGCAAAGGTGCCTTACAGGCAGCACATGGCATTTCCCCAGGGCCCATGGCAGGAGGACATTAATGGGATGGAGCAGAGCCCGAGGCACACACAGCCTCCCCTCAGGAGTGCAACACCCCTGAACCATCTCCTCTGCTCCCCTCCCAGCAAAGCCCTCTGCTAAAGCCTGGCACTGCCCAGGATGGGAGCTGTACTTGAATCCCAGAATGGTTTGGGTTAGAAGTGACCTTAAAGCCCATCCAGTGCCACCCCCTGACATAGTCAGGGACACCTTCCACTACCCCAGCTTGCTCCAAGCCCCATCCAGCCTGGCCTTGGACACTTCCAGGGATCCAGGGGCAGCCACAGCTTCTCTGGGCACCCTGTGCCAGTGAGCTGCTGGGTATCCAGGTGGAAGCACAGCCTCCAAATTCCTCTGTTTTAGAGTCAGTAAATGGCCACTGATAACTGGAGAGGAACTGATGAGCAGCCTCAAGCCAAAAGCAAGTTTATGAAGTTCACACATTTTCCCTTTTACTGAAAGCTTCACGTTCAACCAGTGTGTAAACTCCACCAGAAAACAGCAGTTATCTTTCTGCAAGAATCCAGGCCCAAATTTGCAAACCAAAGTGAAGAAAGAGTCTTTTTGTTGTTTATACAGCACTGTCCTCCAGCTCTGTAGTACCACAATGTAGAGCACTAGTAATTCAATGTAAACACATAACTGTACATAAGGAGCATACACAGAGTCACTCACAAACAGCATCCCCAAAACCCACAGACAAGGAGCTGGGAACCTTTGCTGTTGATCATGACTACTTTCTTTGTGTTAACTTTAAAATAGTAATGATTTTCTTTTATCTTAAATACACGAACAATGAAGTAAAACAATGTCAAGTCAGATGAGAGAACCCTAAGTCACTTCAAACAATTGAGATCTGACACTTACTGTAAGTACAGTTCTGCTTTCAACAGATTAAAGTACTCTCAGATCTATTTTTTGTTCTAGTCAAAGGCAGACACGTTGCATAAAACATCAGGAGGCTTTCTTTGATCAGATGCATAACTTTACATTTCTTGTTAAACAGTCACAAAAATAAAAAGGCCTTATAAGGGGTAAACTCAGAGGATATTTATACTTTCCCAATGACAGCTCAATCAGGGTCTTGACTTTAGCACCACTTTCAAGATGTAAAAATAATTATTTGTAGAGTAAGTTTTCAAGTTACATCTCTAAAGGAGATAAAGGAATGATCCACAGCTCTGTGCAAGTCCCACTTGGAGAGGGTTGTTACCTTCATTGAAATAAACCTCTGCTTAATATCACCGGATTAGAATAGAGAGACTTTCTGAGCATTAATGGGGCCTTTTTGTGCCACTCTGCAAGTTCACAGGAATGATAAAACTGTCTTAATTAAGTCTAAAGATTTTCTCAGCATAAGAGATTATCCCTGGGAGAGGCCGCCAGAGCAGTTCTTTGTCATTGACAATTAGATCAGATCTGAGGCACAAATAGCAAAGCCCAGAACAGGAGCTCCTAAAAATAAAGCATGGCAAGGACAGGCTGGTGCTCAGCCTCAACCTATAGCCTCATTTACTGGGGGTTTTAAGGCTTTTCCAAAAATAAAAATGAATTTGAGCTATCAAGTTTTTATATTGATTTTCCTCTCTCTCTCTCTCTCTCTCATTAAAAAAAAAAAAAAAAAAAAAGGAAGGAAGGTTAATCAACTGCTGAGGAACTGGAAGGAGGTTAACCATAGGAAAGAACTTGTAATACAAA
>JACBWW010000858.1:0-20162 GCA_020086605.1 Lanius collurio | reverse complement strand
TTTTTCAAGTTGACAATGTTCTACTGAGTTTCTGCATAAATAATAGTTAATTATCCAAGTAACAGACTCATTAATGATCCACTGTGATTGAGGGGGAATAGAAATGCCAGTGGAGGAATGTGCTGCAATCAATGGCCTCCAAGTAACCCAGGTGCCCACTTGTTCCTGCCATAGATGGGGAGAACTCAGTGCTCAGGGAACAAAACACCAGGAGGTAGTGTGTCACTGTAGGAACAAAACACCAGGAGGTAGTGTGTCACTGTAGGACACGAGAGCACACACGTGTGAACACATCAGCTAAGGTGAGCAAAAGAGGAAGTTTATTTTCTGACTCCACTATTTATAGTTTTCCAAAAGTGACAGTGGATTGGAGGGTGAAAGGGCCACCTCTCCAATGACACTGGACAAGTTACCAATCCATCAACTTTCTCCACCTCTACGAAGGAATGCAAAACAACTGAGTTGTTTACAGAACAATGTGTGGGAAAGTTTGCAACTGGAATGAAAACATCAGAAGGCTAAAAGATTTCTAAAAATCAGGGTGACAGTAGTGGAAGTGACTGGAATTACTGAGGACCTGTGCTGCTGCTGGGGAACAGAACAGCAGCAGTGGGACAAGTGCAGTCCAGTCCTTCAGGACATTAAGTGGGCATGAGTCATCAGCCACATCGTTGGTGTGTGAATGGTGCTAATCCTGGGGGCTTCAGCTAAACTGGGACACCCACACAAGAGAGGCAGTCTGGAACATGTTAAAATCCAGGTGATGTTTTAGGTTTTAACTTTTATGTTTTTCAAATCCTGTACTGCTTAGTGGGTAACTCGGAAGTTTTGTGTGGCCTGTTAACTATTTTGTGTGGTGTAGCCCAGGGCATGCCTCTGAAGGCCCTTCAAATAAATACCTGCCTTTATTCTCTTATTTTTGTCTAGTCTCTGTTTACAGGTGGCCACCTGAAGGCTTTACAGGGGCATGGAGGTAGAAAAGAAAGGCTACAGAGATCCCCAGTGCGTTGTCCCCACGCTGCCAGTGCTCCCAGCACTGGGAGGTCAGGGAGGCAAGGGGACACTCAAAATCTGTCAGGCTTCCACCAGGGTACAGCAGCCAGGCAGTACCAGTCTGGGCTCTCCATCCTGTGCCCTGAAGAGCCAACACTGACTGTACAAAAGCCAAAGAAAGGAAAAGGAGGAGCTCAGCTATCCTGTGGATCTCTGTCCCTGAGCTGTTGCTTTGCAATATCTTGAGAGAAAAAGAAGGGACCAGCTTTTATCATTTTATCATTAGAGAGCTGACCCTTTTGATGGTGGGGAGGGACAGCATTTTATGTGCTAGTAGGTTGGGTTGTTACAGTGCTTCCCCACTGCTCATTACCATTGCAGAAAATGCACATCTTTTAAGAATTGCTCCATCTCTTGCTATCTGAGTATTAAACTAATTTTATGACACTGGCATCCAAAAATATGGGGTCTTACAGACACCTAAGGCATAACTGCAGGGCTCAGTTCAGATCTTGGTATGTCAGTTCCTCTGAGGCAAGGGTGGTCAACAATCAGCTTCAGCCTCTCAAAGAAGAATAAATGGTGGGAAGAGAAAATTGAGTATCTCTTTGTCCAGCAGTGACCTCTGTGGATATTTGGGAAGCCAAGAGCACTGGTTGGCCTCAATGCTCAGCCTCAGAGAGCCAGCAAGAGCAAACTGATGGATAAGAGGGGGTGACAGTGAGTACCTCTGTGTCCCTTTGGATCTGAAAGCATCTTTACATAAATAACATTCAGCTGGTAGAGACTTGCAGGGCATTATTTTTGATGGTATTATCTCCTTTGCTTTTAGGACCATTTTCATTTCATTTGCTTTTGGGACCATTATCACATTTGGTATAATTTTAAATGCACTGAGCCACAGTTCAGACTTTATGATGTTTATTTCTTTCACTCTGGTGACCTTTCAGACATGGAAGTGCAATATTCAGCCCCACATCTGAACTCCTGAAGTGATCACTTTTTTTTTCCTGGCTGGAATGACACTATCAGCAGGATCTGTGTCTCTTTGAGCAAAACAAACAGATTAATGAGTCAATAGCTCTTCAATTTACAAATCTCAAACGTTTGCATTTGTTTTAAGGAAGAAAGCTGCACAAGCATGTATCTCAGCCAATTGCTCACATGCCACTGTACTGGTATGGTGTGCTATCTCAAAGTCAGCCATCAGCTGTAAGTAGATTTTGGCTGACAGGAAAATGTCTGATTTGGTCTTTGAATTTCTACTTCTGGTTCACAGGTATCTGAAACCTTTGGGGTTTTTCCCCTCCTGAAGTGGTAAAATGGATGGTCAAGGTCAGGACTGTCTTGGATACAGTCTTGTTTGCTTTACAAAAATTGTATTTAATGTCCTTTCTCACTGAGCACTGCAGTGCTTTTAATTCAAGGCCTTTTCTTCACTGGCACCTTTGAGCATCAACTCTCTGTTCCCTGGATAAGGAGTTCTGCTCATCTGTGAAGTCAGTGAGTAGAACGAGTCATTCGATGGGTTGCTGAACCCACAGTAAAAACCACACTTCAAATCTGCTGTTTACATTACTTTACATCTAGAAGGGTTACAGGAAGGCTGCAGCAGAAGACAGGAATGGGAAAGATAACACAGTTGATGATTCAGAGGCAAAATTCACCACTACAAAAGATCTATATGCATTATTTATAGGGCAGGCTGGCACTGCTTCTTTGAGATCACTCTGCCCTCATGTTTTGGCTGCTCCTCTGTAAGTCTGCAGAGAAGTGGGAGACAAGATAATGCAGCAGAGGGATGTGTGAGAATCTGGGCAGAAGGCCATTTAGATGGGTTAGGTGAATCAAAAGGAGTAAACTTTGGATGTTTCCTATGCATTTCACTGAGGGCCGTTTCTCGAGGTTAGTTGAAAACCTGGTCCCTGAAAATGGGAACACATTTAGCAGAGTTGGAGAGGTACCTTTCTCTTTAAGCAGGAAGGAGCTATGCCTGGTCTCATGACATAGGTGTGTCCAAAAATTCTTTACACAAGGAGGCAAAGGCTTCTCACTTTTTAACCCAACCATATAAGGCTCACTTTCTGTGCCATGAGTTCAAATTCCCTGCTCATCAGCATTTTCACTGAGCCAAATCCATTTCCTGCTGGAGGTTCTGTGCATGTGCTCTCAGGGACTTGCTTTGTAGCTCACTTGCTGTGAGATGCACAGCCTTTGGCTCTCCTAGAAGGCTGTACCTGCTATGTACAGTCATTTAAGTTGTCCCCCGTTTGATTTCTCTGTTGAACTCTTGGTGTTGTTGACTTGTAGCAATTAGAGGGTTTTCTGCCAATTAGGCAGTGGAGATGAGCAGCAATGGGCTCCCAAACTCAGTGTGCTGCTGAGCTGCTGCAGGCTATTGCAGAGCTGTTGGCACCAGCATTTTTCTTCTGCTTGCTGAGGGCTTTGGGGTCAGCCTGCAGCCTCCCAGAATCTATTCAAGCCAAAATTAGAGTTGAAGCTAGTTCTTACATAAAAGCAACAGAGAGAAAAAGGAAAAAAATACCCATTCTTCTGTAGCAATTGTCAGGAAAGAGACATTTTCTCTCTGCATTAAAAATACCATCATAGTTCACTGGGGAACACGATGTGGTGTTCTTCACTTAGGTAGGGCTCACAGATACAGCTTCTGGGCTCATCAGAAGCCACCTCAGCCTCCAGAGCAGTTTTGGCAACACCCATAGTCCCTCTGTGCCCCATTTTCCAATCAGTTGACTGAAACCCAAATTAGAGTTTCAATTAGAAACCTTTTTTTAATGCCTGCCCTGTTTCTCTTGGAATCAATTGGGGTTAATAGCTGCCCTATCAATTTGCTGTGACCTGTAGGAGGAGGGCACCAGATTTCAGGTGGTGGCCAATACTAAAAATCCCTCTGCTGCAAAACCCAGTTTTGTCTGTGTAAATGCCAGGAACAGCACTCACACTCAGTCAGAACAGAGAACAAGGGTACCAGCAGAGCCCTGCACCATCCTGCCTGCCCTAGAAGTGGAAGTTAATGTTCCATATTCATGCTGCTTTCTTTTTCATTTGTAGTTCTGTAGGGTGATCCCTCTGTCACCTGACTTGGCCATGCTCTTTTTTTTTGGTTCTTAATTTTTTTTCAATTTTGCCACTGTTGACAGTTCTGGTAGAGAAAAGCAGAAGTTTCACCATTTTTCATACTGTTGTTTCATGTCCTGCTGGAGATATCTCTCCTAGATAATAACTGGGTTTAGTGTAGCAAAACACTCACTTTAGCCCTACTTCATTATCTGCAACTAAATCTGTAGATAAGCCTTCTTTTATCAACTGATAACTTCTGTCTTGAGACTTCCCTGCAGGAACCTTTGAACTACAAGCACAAATGAGGGCTGGATTTACTAGGAAATGGCCTCACTTGTGTACCTGGCCTCATATTTTTTACAGTTATGATCATGGTGTCTTTTATTAACACATGCCTAAATAAACACGTGTGTCAGTAACCACATATCAAGACTGCCAACTTCTCGGCAAGGCAGGTAAAACAAATTCTGCCCAGTATCAGCACGTGGAGAGAGGAATAGAAGCTGCAAAGCAGAAGGTGTGATGACCATTGCACACCTTGTGATGCATAACTGAAGCTGACACACATTACAGACCGAGCCAGCAACTAAACTCTTTCTGGAGAGGTTGGGCACAAGCTAGATAGGCTGGTGGTGGTATGGAACCTCCCTGTGCACATCTTACACTCAGAGCAGGGCCTCAGACTTCCTGTTGGCACCACCAGGGCTGCAGAACTGTGCCCTCAGTCAGCAAACTCCATCAACAAAAGGCTGAGCTAAAAATCACCCCAAATGCATTTCCTGGATGCTTTCCCCAGCCAAGCAGCATCACTCCATCTTATCAGGTGCCATCTCAGCCACCTTGCCTTCTCTGATCAGGCTCTGCTGTCCTGAGTAACCCAATGGCCAAGACAGGGAGGCCAGAGAAGATGGAGAGGTGAAACTGTGAGAAAGGGCTCCTCACAAATACCTCAGGTATGTGCTTAGCACAGGAGAACCTTTTAACACTGTTAGAACCAGTAATGCAAGGAAAAAGAGCAGGTAACTGGCATCATCCTCCGTGAGACCAGTGATTTCAAAATGAGAAGAAATAAAAATAATGTCTCTCTAACTTTGTGGCCTCCTCTAGTTTGCTTCTAGAAAGACCCTCTTCAAATTTCCTGCCATCCCATAAGCCATTTTCTGACTGATCATGAACAAGAAGTAAATTATTTCAGTGCTCCCTTGTGGAATTTCACATTTACACAAATTTCAGTGGCATTGCATCCTTCCAAGGACATGAGCCTTTTCCAGGCTCCATTATGCAGGTGGGATCTGCTCTGATCAAGGCTGGTCCTTCATCTCACTTATCTCCATACCACTTACAGTAGCCAAAGTCAGGAAAGCTCATCCAGACAATTAAACCCCACCTAATGACACTCCCATGATTTTTTTTTTCTACTTCAGTTGGCACCTTTCTAATCTGTGCCAAAGCCTGCCAAAGGGTCAGTACACTCTGCAGGCAGGCCTGTACCAGTGCACACTTCAGCACAGTGCATGTGTTTGTTCCTCATTTCATGCTTAAATAATGGCTGTGATCTCTGGACCCAAACAGGGTGAATTATCAAGGATTCATTAGATATAAACACTCCATGTAAATAGATATTCCTGCTTACAAGGGCTCTTGGCTTTCTCCCCTACATAGGTAGTTTAATTTCACTCTTTCAAAGACAACAGTGAAACATGATACTAGATTTTTAAGCTTTTATTCATTTTAATTTTCCACAAATTGTTTTCACTGTAACAATCTCAACAGGAACCAATAACACACAAAATCACAAGGCCCTTAATAATGATGGAAGTGGATTGGCTGCCAGCAGCTATTATGCTCATTTGGGGACTGTGAAAAACACTACACACGCTTTTGTTTGGGTGAGATAAAGGGCAGTTTTACCCTGAAAAAGGGAAGTTAGGATGGCATTTTCTTATTCAGTGGCTTTGTTCTCTGCTCGTGTCAGATGTGCTGATGTTAGGGGAGAAAAGTGCAATTGTACTACTGTTATAGATAAGTCAAAATTCATAAGGAATCAAAATTGTATATCAGAATAAGTTATGAATGTGAAATATGGAATGTAAAATATAGCAGATTGTAATTTGTATATATGTTCAAATATTTTATGTTCAAAGTACACCTTGGCAAATTTCCTGGCACCTTGCTCAAGGAAGGTGTAAATTAGCATAAGAAGTGAAGGCAAGCCCAGAAGAAATGACCTAAGCCAGCTATCCATCTGACCCATCAACATACTATGAGTTCATCCTACCCAGCTAGGAAATCCTTTCCATCTGAAAGCAGTAAGAGATATGATCTGTTACTCCCTGAACACTGCTTATGAGTGGACCTCTTGCTTAAGACTCTTCATTTTAATCATATAAGGATTTCTCGGGAAAATCATCATCTGAACAGAACCCTTACCAGAAACG
This sequence comes from Lanius collurio, assembly GCA_020086605.1. Taxonomy (NCBI): domain Eukaryota; kingdom Metazoa; phylum Chordata; class Aves; order Passeriformes; family Laniidae; genus Lanius; species Lanius collurio. The sequence continues at coordinate 13,650 of JACBWW010000858.1, read as the reverse complement.
CTGAGATGGGTTACTGGAAAACATCGACCAGAGCACAAAGAGAATCCCTGAACACATCAACATCTAAATGGACCCCTGAGCACTGGACCAGAGGACCATCAGAAGTGAAAAGAACAAAAGATTTCCTAGCCAGGAGCAAGAAAAACAGTATAAAAACTGGACTCAAACACCTCAAAGGTGTGCACTTACCTCTCTGAACTGCTGGTGTTCAGAGCTGTGTATGTGTCACCCAGAGTCCAGAACCTAGGCTTGGCCCTGCTTTCCTTTATAGTGGCTTATTAAGATTGTCAATTTGATCAAAAATAAATTCTGTTTGTTTTTATATTAATAATTTGGCTCACGCAAATTATTAATTCGATTTAATTGACATTTCATTTATAGCACTACCTCAGGGTTTTAACTGCTCTCTACCTTGCAGTGTCAGATACACTCCATGGTTCATTTTGATGCAAACTGATTCATCACCACTCTCTGCACGGCTCCCCAGACCAGCACCTCAGCCCCCAGGAGATGAGCAGTAGATCAGAGGAGCTGGGAAACTGCTTGGAGTGAGTTGTGTCCAGCCAGGCTGAAATAAAAATGGGCAGGACTGATGGTCCTTTTGAAGCCTTTATTAAAAGTGATCAGCTCGGGTGGGGGCCCTGCCCAGCTTCGTTGCCCCAGCTTCGACTTGGAGGAGGAGGAACTTCGGCTCTGCCACTCCCTGTGATAGAGCCGGGCCCTCGAGTGTTCCTCACGGGCCGGGGCTGTGCACGAAGGTGGATACGGAGGGGATGGGGCTGATTCGCTGTCCTCAGGGCAGTGGCTCCAGTAGACCTTCCCATTAGGGTGACTACTTGAAGAAACTCAAAAGCTGCCCAGGTAGTAGTTCCTGATAGAGCAACCTGGTTCATTTTTCTTAAAAGTTTGTTGGCTCGTTTTAAATTATTATTGTCTAGGGATTTTTTTACTCCCAAGGGTCTTTTCGGCTATAGTTTGCATATTCAGCCCCTTTTCTTCTTTTTTTTTTTTTTTTTTTTTTTTTAATCTGCTACTCTTCAGGTAGGCCTCCTCTGAAAGGGGTAAGGAGGGGGTCGTAAATTCCTGCATTGGGATGCAAGCCCTGATAAGAGGTCGGTTTCTTCACAACTAAGTGGTTTTTTTTTTTTCTTTAACTACAAGAGAAATTTTGGTTACAAAGCTACAACAAAGCACAAAATTACATTCAAATAACAAAGCTACAGTGTAGTACAAAATAAATGGATAATTGTTAAATCGATAATCTGGTCCCTTATTTATAACACAGGCAGCTCCCCCCTGCAGCCAGCAGCCCCCAAGGGTTGGGGGGATTGTCCCTTCTCTGCTCTGTCTCAGTGACTGTCCCCATGTGGGTCAGAGGCAGCCAGGACAAGGAACAGCAGCAGTGCTCCCCTGAGAAGCCAAAAATGTGTTATTTGGACACAGCAATGTCTTGGGGGTAGATTTAGGTGATCAGTTGCTGGTTTTCAATAGGTACCTAAACACCAGCATGGCCTTGTCATTGCCATTACACAACTCTCAGCCACCATAAGACACCTGCTGATTTTCCTCCCAAAACATGGACAGTGGGGGAAGTGCTGGGACTTATGTGAGGAGATTCATCAAAAGTGGTTGACAGGTGAACTGAAAAGTGATCATAGCCCCAACTTTGTGTCTTCATCATCAAGTCCATCCTTGAAGGCCTTTAAAATTAATCTGGAATGTAAATACAATTATACAATATTTACTTGTCTGTAGTGCTCATGGGCCAAAGATATTTGAGGAATAAGATTTAAATGGAATGTCAAAGAAGTAGAAATCATCTTTTCAAGTAAGTTTTTCGTATCTTTATTAATACATCCAAAACCCCACTAATTTTATCATCAGCCACAAGCAAATTTATTTAATAGATATAAACTCATCCCTAGTCATTAATTATCTGGTATTTTACATTTTCAATTTCCACTGAATTCACTGGGAATTTAAGAAACTCAGAGCTTTAGAAAGCTCAGAATATCAAATCATAAACATTTTTACATGTGTTTATTTTCCTCTGGCTTTCATTATATGAGGAAAAAGCATATTAATTCACATCCTTTGAGGACTGGAACATCAGATATACAGTAAGGACAAAGTTACATCTAAACTCCTGTCATTTTAAGAAACTGCTTATTTGAAAATTAAAACTTAAGTGAATATACAGTTCTTAATATTGTGTAATTTCAATCACAAAGAAAGACAAAATACCACTGTATTTTTGATGTGAATAAATTCCAAAAAACTAAGAAAGAAAATAAGAGGGACAAAGGACATTGTATAAAACCTCTCCCCCTTTCTCCAGGTATTTAATAGAATGAAAATTGATCTGCCTTAGGGACAAAGGATCACAGTAAGATAAAATTGGCAGGGGCAGTACTCAATAATAGTGTAAAATAGAAGAGGACATTTAGAAAAAAAAATCAGCAGCATCCAAATGCTGTATCTGTATTTGTTTCAATAAACTTCACTCTGATATTTCACATATGATGACCTAGAAATAGAACCCACTTGTAAAGGTACAAGAGCTCTGAAAACATCCCAGGTCACAGTGTTTTAGAGCCTGAGTTCAGGGTCATTAGCACTCTCTTTTGAATGAAAACCAGATAATATTTGCTTGAAATATATAACCTTGAATGATGCTGCAACCAAAGATCCCCAGCTTATTAAAACAAGTTTGGATCAGGGAAGCCCCCAGAAAAAGTTTGGATTTTCTAGAGTTCTTGAGGTCCTTCAGTTCTGATGTGACAGCTCTTGCAGTAACATTTTGTCTGAGCTCCTGGAGATGTGTCTGTTCACTCTGGTGTCTAAAGGAGCACTGAATGCACATGTGGGAGCAAAGATATGGCAGAGCAAGCCCAGAGCAAGCTCTTGGGTGTCAGGAGTCTCTGTGGCCTGCTCAGATACAGTCCAAGTCCAGAAGCAGGCAGCAGTCCCTGGAGGGACAAAGCCTGCTGCTCCTGTGCAGGAGTCCCTGGAGGTCGGGTTTGGTGATGAAGGGATGAAAATCTAATTTCATTTACCCCACATTCTCCTGTTTCTGTACACACTCTCCCAGCCAGGGCAGCAGACCCAGCCTGTTGGCTTTGCAACTTCCCACAGTTCTGGAATTTACCCTGCACTGTGTGTGCTGTTTAGCAGCAACTGCACATCATCATTGACAACCGTGGTACATAAATAACCCAGCTTGGTAGTGTCTGAGAAATGTCTGTACAACTCACAAATTCTGTTTGATATTGAGGACTTGCTATAGGTTGCTTAAATTACAGGCTCTCTTTCAAATGTAGGGCAGATCTTACTTTTCTCTCTCTTTACATCTCTTTTTAGGACAAAATAGTGTCCAGAAGGCATGACATGGTGCTAGAATTTGGCAGTCACTTAACCTTGACAATCTTCTGATGGTATGGCAGTATCCTTCCTACAAGGAGTGATCTCTGAGCAGTCTGAGCATGACAAGTATTTTCATGTCATCCTCCTTGAAAGTATAAAATGTTAATCAGAATGCCACAGGGAGCTTGGGAGCACCTGCAGGAGCTGGGCAAGCAGGCTCTAATCTTGGGCCCAGCATAACAGAGCCAGAGCAAACACATTCACTGTGGGGAGCACAAGGATGGACTAAATGCCTCAGATTTCTCAGGTCTGAGGCCAAATACACAGGTCCAGCACAGAATTCTGGCACATGTGTGGCAGCAAGAGCTTTATCAGGGCACTGACAGGCAGCTACAAAATAAATGAGGCACCAGAATCATCAGGCCAGTTGCACATTTGAGACCCACACATTTGAGACCTCTCAGCTTTGTGCTTTCATTTCAGCTCACAGCAGCTGGCTGTTGTGCAGCTGAAGGCTCAGACTGCTCAGCCAGGACCACCAGGACCCCTCTGAGCTGCCATGCCCACACAATATTGTGTATCACTTTCTTCTGAAGGCTGAAAACTGCCCTGAATGCCAAGCAGGCACAGCCATGCAGGGGGCTCAGCGCAGCACAGACACTCTCTCTTCTTCCCTAATTTCAAGCAAAACCAAAAACCAGCTGCTTTGCTTCAGAGGTGGCTCCAAGTATCCAGCTTTAGACAGCTCCAGAAATGTAAGATTATTTGGATTCAGCTTCCTAATGTGAACATTGGCCCAGTGATGCCTAAACCAGCATGTCTGCAGTAAAACAGATCTAATAAAGACTGCTTCTGGCAATGCTCTGTTGTCACACCAGCACCAAATATCTTCTCCATTATGTTTGAATCAATATAATTAGTTCAATCAGACTTCATTTTTTCAATTAGGGTCTTCTTGAAGTAAGACACATTAACTTCATCTTGATTTATAGCCCATGGGTTGGTTTTGCTGGTTTGTAAACTGAACACCTACACATTTTTCCCTCCTTATGGCTGTATTTTCTGTCCTCTTCCCTCCAAGAGCTGCCTTTCTGATCAGCCCATGTGCTGTGTAGGCTAGTTAAAGATTAACACAACCAAACTGTGGCAGTGTAAATCTTGAACATGCATGGAAACATAGAAAACAATTTTGCAAAACAAGTTACACAAGCACTTCATGAAAAAGGTTTGCTCATAATATTTCTCTATGTCTATTATCAGTCAATGAACAGAGGTGTGGGCTGTTGGCAGTTTTGCCTTCTTGTAATTCAGTGTTAAACCTAAAACTCACATTGAGAAACTAGAATATGCTCTCTGTAGTCATGCCCTACAGAGGAAGGGGGGATAGAAGGAATATCTGTAAGAATTTGCCCAACATTAAATCCCATCACTGATCACTTAAATAGCCCCAGAAGAGGTTTTGCAGCCTGTAGAAGGAGGGTCAATCTTTGTTCTTCAGGTGTTTGAGAATCAATCCTAAATGATTAGAGCAAAATCCTATGCTAAGATAACATATTTGAGAGCGCTGCCACATTTTATGGTGAGGTACAAGCCTGGAAGTATTGTTAACCATGGCACTTGGGCAGCACTTTTGCACAGCCTTGGAAAATCCAGGTCTTCTCTGTGTTACATCTATGCAGCAGGAGATACTTGCATCTACCTCAGCAGGAATCCCTCTATAGAAGTTAGAAAACTTGAGTGGAAATGTAAAAATATGACTTTTTTTTTTTTTTTTGAGCTATTCTGTGTTTTATTATCCAGCCACAGTTATGTGTGAGTTTTTGGCTTTGTGGTGGTTACCTCAGAGCAAACATGGCCTGATAGGGTGTCATGTTGAGTCATAGGAGTTGTTTCCAAGACAGCTTCACATGTATTCAGTCTGTATTTGTTTTACTTCTGTTTGCATGCTCAAAAATGTGTGTCAAGAATTCCCAACGATGCCAGCATCTAAATCCACATTTTTTTCTCCACATTGAAGAGTTGTCTAAAATACACCTGCACTTCTGTGGGATTGGGCATTCTGCCTGTAAGCACTGGGCTAAAATCTTCCCCACGGAGAGACTGGGGCAACTGGAGATGGGTCCTTATGGATTTATGTCCTATGACAGCACTGCCAAAGCTGGGAGAAGCATCCATGTGAGGGGAAGTGTCTGCTGCAGGGACAGGTCTGAGGTGGGCTCCTTGCACTGGGTTTGCACTGTGGTGTTACTGAGCTTCAGCTGCTCCAATAAATGGAGGAAAATTCCATAACTGCAGATCCAACACCAGAGAAGCCACAGTTTCTGCCTTCCACCTGGAGATGTCTTGTGCAGGACAGGACACCCAACCACAGCAGCTCCAGTAGTGCCTCCCTGGCAGGGGCTGTGGTGGGCATGGATCACAAGAGATGGCACAAAAATAGGACCAACAAACCTCTTACTTCTCCTAGGTCAAGGGGTCTGCTTACCCTGGAGCTGCTTGCCCTTCTGGCCATCTTTTCCCTCCATGGGATTTTCACCACAATCTCCAGAACCCCACCTGGATATCTGCTGCAGAGCCAGGCAGTTTTACCTTATTGTGTGTTCAACTAAGAATATTCTGCAAATTCCCAGCCTATTGTACTAAAAGGGAGGGTGCTGGAAGATCTCATTTTCATGGCAGTGGGGATGAGCTGTGCCCTACAGAATACATTGCAGAAAAGGAGGGAGGGATTGGGCAGGGATTTCAGTTCCCAAGGGCACAGACTGACAAGAGGCAAGGGAAAAATAGCAGTGTACAAAGATGCTAACTCTCTTCAGCACCCAGTTGGGGACCAGGTGAATTGATTTTTCATCATTTTGGGCCCTGTCAGCTACAAACAAAACAGCACAAATGTGAAAATGTTAGTGGAAACCTGCAGCTTTCCAAAAGAAGCTCACAGCCATTTCTCTGACAGTGGCAGAACAAATACAAGTAGTTTTACTGCATGCCAATTCCTTCTTAAATCTCTGCCCTCAGGGAGCTGAGTGCTTAGAAAATATTTAGGGGGACTGGAAGCTTGCTGGATACTCAGCTAAGGTAGGTCTCAAAATCTCTGATGATGCTCCAAAGAATGTTGGGCAGCATTGATGGGCCAAGTTCTTTTAGCAAGATGTTTTGGCAAGAAAAATAGGGCTCCAACCAGGTGCTTCTGGAGAAGGAGGATTTTATATTCATGCTGTGTGCCACACAAATCCAGATAGGATCATCTCCAGAGCTGTGTAAATACTAAATTCAGCCTAAAGGCTGAGAGAGGCAGTAAAAGCCTGCAGAGAGGGCCACTCTCCAGGAGGAGACAATGACTGGCTTTTAGCACATCTCACTTTCATGTTTCCTTAAACAACTTGACTTGTGTGTGCTGCCAGTTTCTTGTACTCAAATCCCTCTTTATATCCATGCAACTGTTATAAATGAAATGTCAATTTAGTCGAATTAATAATTTGCGCAAGCCAAATTATTAATATAAAAATAAATAAAATTTATTGTAATAAAATTGACAATCAAAATCAGCCACTATAAAAGAAAGCAGGGCCAAGCCTAGGTTCTTGACTCTGGGTGACACATACACAGCTCTGACCACCAGCAGTTCAGAGAGGTAAGTGCACACCTTTGAGGTGTTTGAGTCCAGTTTTTATACTGTTTTTCTTGCTCCTGGCTAGGAAATCTTTTGTCCTTTTCATTCTTGATGATACTCAGGTCTGGTGCTCAGTGGTACATTTAGGTGTTGATGTGTCCAGGGACTCTCTTTGTAATCAGATTGATGGCTTCCAGTAACTCATCTCAGTATATGAAGAAATCCTTGTATGATGACAATGAGGTATCTCGAGCAATAGGTCCATTCATCAACCATGTCCAGGGAGCAGCAGATCCTATCTCTTGCTTCTTTCAGATGGAGAAAGATCTTTGTTGGATAAGGTGAAATCGTGGGTCTGAGGTCACCCCCTTGAGCTTGCCTGCACTTCTTATGTTAATTAGTACCTTCCTTGAGCAAGATGTCCTGAGACTTGCCAAGGTGTACTCTGAACATAATTTAAACATATATACAATTTGCAGGATATAGTTTACATTTTAGATCTCACATAAACAACTTATTACATTTGTAGTGTTTTAATTTCTTATGAATTTTGACCCATCTATAACACAACCCCTGGGACTCTCCATTCCCTTGGGGGGGATGTAGCTGAGGTGGCTTTCCTGTCCCTCCTACTCTGTGCACATGGGGGTAAATTGAGACAATTAATGATGTTGAATCTACTCAGTTGAAGCTGAGGGCCTTTCCTCTCACAAAGGTATTCAGATGCTTTTCAGTGCCAAATTTAAGCAGGACTGGTTTGATTTTTATGTTGCAGCTTGCTGAGACATAGGAAGGGGTGAGCTGCAGCAAGAGAGTGAAGCTGTGGCATGGGAGAAAAATGCATTTCCAGTGTTTCATACTGGATAAAACCTGCTGTGACCCTCATATGGCAGAGGTGGGCATCCTTTGACCCCACAGGGCTTTTACATAGGAAGGTTGCTCCTGACTTGTAAATACAAGAGATTGTTCCCAGACTTATTGCTCACATCTCCATCCAAAATATTCTCTGGTGATTTTGCAGAAGCAATAGCCACTTGGTGGTGACACCTGGTTCAACTGCCACAGTCCTGAGAAAAAGAGCTGCTCTGGTTACAGGAAAAAAAGATATATTTGGGTTTGGATATATTTCTGTGTTTGTGTCAGGGTATTTCTCATTTTCACTGCTGAGAGTGCTATGCTGAACCCAACTGGTCACAGATGACAAGCAACTTCTAGAGTGAAATTCAGTCTTTTCCATAAGGAAAACATGAGATTTTGGTGCCATCCAGGAAAAATAAAGAGCTGCCTGTCTCTTAGCACTCACCTGCTGCACAAGATGGATTTTGTCAGACTAAGAACACTTTTATTTATCTGACTGATGACAGATAAATCAACCCCCTGGTGATAAACCTACTTTGTGGACTTCCTTTGCAGGTATGGCCCCTGCCCCCTGTGTTATCTGTCAACATTTTTCTGCTTCCAGCAGGAAATTGGTATTGTTTGTCTGTTTTTGCAGTTAGAAAATCAAAGCACAAAGACCTCAGAGTTTAAATCCACAAAGTCACAGCGAGGTCTGATTTTTTTTCTGGGGCTGAGGCTCTGAAAGAAAGAGTCCTGTGGTTATGAAAGAAATATTCTGTACATGGGGCAAAAGCAAGAGCAATGCTTTCTCCTCTGAGCATCCCTCTTCCCTAGGCATGAGGGTTCGCACTCCTTTCTCATCTCTGACAAAGTATCATGGGAGTCTCTGAAGCTCCCAGTGCAAGTACACCACTAATACAAAGAAGATTAAATCCAAGCACTTTCTGAGTGGGGCTTTGCTCTTTCCACTGCCTCTTATAGCTCTGAGGTTCAAGGACACCTTGTAGTTTATCCATCAATATCCATTTTAAACTACTTTCTTTTTTTACACACTTTGTGCTTAGCGCAGTCTGCCTGCAATCCTTGCTTGTGGCTTCCCTCTCTTCGTGGCCACCTTTGATAAGGGAAAGCATTTTCAGTGTTTCATCACTGCTCCTTGCCTCTAAAAGGACAGGGTTGTTTACACTGGAAAGTATTTCATAACCACGATTTCTACAGCTAACAGCAAATCGGGAATACTTGTTATCAAATCACTGCCCTGCTGCTGGGATGTGGTGTTGAGGATCTCAAAGTGAGATAAGCGAGAATCAAAAATGGACCCAACTCATTGATTTTTATCCTTTAAATAAAGAGAAAATCAAACCCCAGTCCAGAAAGGAAACATCTACCATCACCACTGCGTTTAGATATTTAAATGAGGCTGAACAAAATCTGGGCCGAGAAGTGCTTCTAATAGGCATGAGTTAAGGAGCAACCGGGGTCGCTGTCCCGGGGTCCCTGTCCCGGGGTCCCTGTCCCGGGGTCCCTGTCCCGGGTCCCTGTCCCTGTCGCTCTCCCGCCGTCCCGGGGTCCCTGCCCCGAGTCCCTGCCCCGAGTCCCTGTCCCGGGTCCCTGTCCCGGGGTCCCTGTCCCGGGGTTTCTGTCCCGGGGTCCCTGTCCCGGGGTTTCTGTCCCGGGGTCCCCTGTCCCGAGGTCCCTGTCGCTCTCCCGCCGTCCCGGGGTCGCCGTCCCGGGGTCCCTGTCCCGGGGTTCCTGTCCCGGGTCCCTGTCCCGGGGTTCCTGTCCCGGGGTCCCTGTCCCGGGTCCCTGTCCCGGGGTCCCTGTCCCGGGGTCCCTGTCCCCGGCCCCTGTCGCTCTCCCGCCGTCCCTGTCCCGGGGTCCCTGTCCCCGTCCCTGTCCCGGGTCCCTGTCCCGGGTCCCTGTCCCGGGGTCCCTGTCCCCGGCCCCTGTCGCTCTCCCGCCGTCCCGGGGTCCCTGTCCCGGGGTCCCTGTCCCGGGTCCCTGTCCCCTGTCCCTGTCCCCTGTCCCTGTCCCCGGTCCCTGTTCCCTGTTCCCCGTCCCTGCCGCTCCCCCGCCGTCCCTGCCCCGGGGTCCCTGTCCCTGTCGCTCTCCCGCCGTTCCTGTCCCGGGGTCCCTGTCCCCGTCCCCGTCCCTGTCCCTGTCGCTCTCCCGCCGTCCCTGTCCCCGGTCCCTGTCCCCGTCCCCGTCCCTGTCGCTCTCCCGGCTCTCTCCAGGATCCGGAGCAGCCGCCCCGCCCGCCGCCGGCCCGGGAGCCGCCGCGCCACCTGCTGGCAGCGCCCGGTACTGCCCGCGCCCCCGCAGCCCCGGGGCCGCGCCGGCCGAGCGCAAAGCGTGTTATTGACCCTGCCCTAACGCTTTGGGGGTTCCTGTTGCTCTTGGGCTGCATTTCGCCTTCAACGCCGCCCTCAACTACCCTCTGCAAGGGCAGCCCCTCCGCCAAGACTTGCCGGGCCTCAGTTATCGACCTCACGTGGAATTGTTTTGATCTCGTGGCCATTTTGCGGCAAATCAGCTTAATTAGTCCTAACAGCCAGTCTCATCTCTAGGCTGTGGTTGTCGTATTAGGGAGAGTCCTGGGGACTGGATCACTTAGTCAGCGCTTCCTGATGTCATCCAAAGTCTTCACTTCATACATTTCAGATGAGGCTCGAAGCCTGCTGGCTTCTCTCTCTTCTGATCTATTTTTAATTAGCAGTTTGGGGCCTTTGCTGTTGCAGCCATGGAGGGTGATCTCGGTGGCACAGTCTCATTTGTGCATGTGGATGTTGATGCCCACGCAGAGGGCTGTAACATGTTGTCCAGGCAACAGTGAGCTGGAGAGCAAGGAATGGGACAGCTCTTGGGAAGAGACTTGCTGGATGCTCCAGGACAAGATGCCAGGATGCCTAACTCGAATGGCAGAATGCCTGCAGGAAGAGGACAGGGAGACAGTAATGGAAAACTTGTTACTTTTTGATGAATTCGCTCCAGATCATGCCAGAAGGACAGTTGTTTTCACTGTCCACAAAATCTGTACAGAGCAGTCAGGAGAACTGCAAGCTGTCTGAAAAAGCCCTCTCAAACTGAACTGCTTCATGGTGTGGGATGTATAATTTCCCACTTTTTGTACTACAGGGAGGGTTCAGTACCCATGACTTGGTAACAGATTCATCCTCCTTGATTATGGTAGAGTTGCAATTCATGAGGGCCACATCCTGCAAAGGGCTGAGTATCCTCTGAAACATGCTGAGTGCCTTTGGCTCTACCCTTGTCATTAAGAATAGACAAAAAGGCTCAGCACTTCCCACCAGCAATTTAGCAAGGGCTGGGACAAAGTCATGGAGTCCTTTGGCACTGTGCAACCCAGAAGGGCACAGAAGAGGACTATGGGGAGTGTTCAACCCAGCCAAAATCTGTGCAAAGTCTGGCACTTCTGCTTGCTGTCTTTACAAGAGATGTTGTCGTTATTTATTGATTGTTTTTTTATGTTGCAGTAGCATCTTGGCCAGGAACCCTCAGGCCAGGGGCCACACAAAATCAGGATAGAAAGACAGTCCTTGCTCCAGAGGAGCTCACAGTGAGGTAAGAGACAACAAATTACTATTACACACAGTGGCAAGGCAAGGGAACAAGGGATCAATACTATTAAGTGGGAAAAAGAATTAATCCACAGTCAGATATTGTTGCAAAAAATCACAAATATTATTGACTTTCTTGCCTGTTTTCCCTCCCTAACTAGATTTTCTGCGAAGCTGGAAACGTGTCTGTTGCTTTTGATGTGTTGGATTTGTTACACGCCTTCCTCAGAAAGTTCCTGACCTAAAACACATGGAAAAAGATGGGAGTGTTTTTGCTGGCTTCAGTGGACCTTGGATGAGCCAAAAGTCTTAAATGCAGAATACTTCAGTGGAAATGAGATATTATGTTTGCAGCTGAACTTTTGTCAGCCTAAAGACCCATGCCTCAAAAGATTTATTCAGGGACTTCCTTGTTTACTAGTACTACTAGTTTACTAGTTCCTCCCATTTTTTCCCCTTTAAATGAATGTGTTCCAAACCCAACCCTTGCCACCTAACATTGGGATTGTTTTCTGCTTGAATCAAAATATTTTGGTCTCAGGTCCATCTTGTATGGATTCACAGACCTTAGCTAAAATGCAAATAATTTCATCTTAATAATGTCACCAGTCTGACAGATATTTCACATTAAGACTTTTGAAGAATCTAGTTCTCCAGAAATTGTACATTTTGAGCAAGTATCTGGATACTTCCTGAGATGACATCAGTTGGTGCATCAGCAGTAGCAAAGGACACAGCAGGTACCTGGGGACCTGCACCTTATTTCTGCTAACAGTCATAAGGGTAGAAATGGAAAAAATTTTAGAAATGGAAAAAAATGTGGATCTTATGTCTTTTTTGTTTTTCCCTCAAAAATCTGTGTTGCTGAGGACCCCCCTGTGCCCCCCAGCTGGGTCCCTGCCATGTCACTGAGTCAGGGCTGCCTTAGGTTCCAGCCCCCCGGGCTCTGAGCTGTTGGGTGTTTGTCCCATCCCCGCCCCTGGGATCCCCTTTCCCCCTGTCTGGGATAAAACCAGCAGGACACAAAGCCCCTCCCTCTCACCTCACTGACTCTGCCCAGGTCGGGTGCTCTGTCCCCCTCCAGGACAGAGGGAATAAATGACTTAACATCAAAAGAGGTAGGAGCTCTATTTCTCTTCTCAACTTCTGCTCTGGGGTAGCTGTCAACAAACCCTGGCTTAAGTGGAGCTGCACAGTCGAGGGATATCCAGGCTGTTTGTGAATGGTCTAAGGATATTCCAAGACATAAAGAGGCAAGCTCGCCACAAAATTAAGCAGTGGACAGCTGATAACCCCAAGAAATCTGTCCTCATGTATTTTATTGTCGAGCTGTGCTCTGCTTGGAGATTAAAAATAGAGCTTCATTGCACAGGTTCTTCCCCTTCTTTGCTCCAAACAACCCAGAAGTCTGATGGAAAGGTGACTTTAATAGAAAGAGCAGGTGCCCCACTGGTAACTCTCTCTGCTTGCCTGTCCCCTCTGTTGCTCACTCAAGTTCATGCCCATCACAGCTAGAAAAGCAGCTTTGATGGTGATCAGAGGTAGCAGTAATCCTGCCCACTGCTGCCACTGAGCACACAGGGAGTGAGAACAGGCCTGGCACATGGGAGCAAAGCTGTCATTGCACCATCAAAAGAAAAAAAAGTCACACAAACCCCACTCCTTTGGAGGAAAAGGCCCATCTTCAAAAACCACTTAGAAGGGAATTACCTGGAAAAGAAAGGGTTGAATCTAACAGGTACTTTCAAGGAGCATCAGGCCAGGTGAGGGCAAGAGGATATATAAGCAAAGTGAGAAAAATGAAACTCAGAGCAGTATAAACCTTTAGTAAGTGCTGCATTTCTGTGGAAGAAGAAAATAGCTCTCTTCAGGTCACAACAAAGAGGCAGAGAGTCACTCTGGCAGCACTTTGGTACTGCCAAGTCCAGCAGATGATTGTAATCACTGAACATGAGACTGCAAATCACACTGGAGTTTTTATTTAATACTTTACTAGCTTCAGCAAAAGCTCTGATTTACCTTGCTCACAGAGTCATTTTTAGAAAAAGCATCTTCCCAGGCACTCAGCATTCAGTAAAGTCTGCTAAGAATAGTTAAAAATAATGCCAAACCCAGAAGACAGTGATACTTGGCAGGAGAGGCCGTTTAAGTAATTGATAGGAATGTCTGGAGAAAGAAAACAGGGTGGGAGATGGAAGTTTGTGGTCCAGAGAGAGGGACAACACCTTCCAGTACAGGTAGGAGTTATGCCCATTTCTT
>JACBWW010000857.1:0-20174 GCA_020086605.1 Lanius collurio | reverse complement strand
TTCTGCTTCAAGCCTTTGCCAAGACACAGGTTCCCCGCATAGCCCTGAGTGCACCTTCCCAACTTACCCCTCTTCCTCTGCCTCCTCCCTGCCTCCTAGATAAAGGCACTCCCTGGCATTGCACCAGCTGTGCCTCTCGTCTAATTCTGCGAAGGCATCATTGTCCTCCCATGTTGGCTCTCTGATGCAGAAAACAAAAGCTGATGAGCTTGTGCTGCTCTGCCCTCCTGGACATACAGGCTGTCCCTGCTCTTCCTCCAGTGCTTTTCCAAGTCACACGTGAAGCTGAAGCCCAGCCTCGCGGGACAGGGCAGGGCCAGGACTGCTGGGGCAGGGTCTGGCACAGCACCTGCCTCCTCCTCCTGTCTTGTGAGCCACCAACCTGAAGGGGATTCGGATCCCTATGATCAGCATTTCGGTAAGAAATTGTGTAATGTCTCTGCAGAGGGGGCATTTGAAGCATAATATACCAGCACTCAAGGCCTGTCTCTGCAGGGCAAACAGAAGCAGTGTGTGTGAGGCCCTGGTGCTGCTGAGCACCTGCTGTGCCCCAGGGCTGAGGGAATGGCTCCTACCCGGATGCAGTCCCTGTGGAACCAGGCAGTTTTGCACGCTGGGCACACCAGTGTTGTGTAACTAATTCTATCCTCCACAGGCTCCATGCAGATGGGACACTCTCTGCCTGGCTCTGGATTCACGCTCACATCCTGTTCTGGGCAGTGCTCAGGGCAGTAGGAGCTGGGGAAAAGGGGGTGGGCAAAGTGATATATGCAGGGTCCTTCTGCAGGGGTGACCAGAAGGGGAGAGGAGGTACCTGAAATCCAGAAAATACTGGGTAACACAGCCACCCTCCCTGGCACAGGGCAGGTGGAACCATCTGTCGCAGTCTTCCTCACAGCACATGATGGTGGCCCCAGTCTCCCCACAGACGCAGCAGTGCTGGAAAGAGCCAAACAGCCCCATCAGCGGCAGCCTCGGGGCCTCCCCAGGCAGCCCCACAGCTCCGGGCAGGGCACAGGACTGTGGCCGCTGCTGGGTCTCGGCCCACACACCCGCCTGGAGGACGAGGCTCCTGTGCCAGAGCCTCTGAGGAGCTGCTGGGAGCCAGACTTTTGTCCCACAGCTGGTGGGAAGGGGCAGCCTTTCTTTCATGGCATCTGGGCTAAGCACTGGCAAACCTCGCCTGGCACAAATGTCCCTGCTCTTGTCAGGCTCTCACCTTCTGTGCAGCCCGGCTGACTGTAAGGTGGATATCCCGAGGGAGAAAGCCCTTGAGTCCTGTCCGATCATCACTTTGTTGAAAAAGAAAGGTGCCAAAATACTGCAGAAAAGGCAAGGAGCTGATGAGGAGAGAGTGGCCGGCGCTGCCCATTGCAGTGCTGGAGGGAGCCCCCGCAGCAACTCACCAGGCAGAAGACGTGGGCACAAAGCCCGTGCTTCTCCATTTTGCTGCCGCAGATGTCCGGGTCAGCCTCTGAGCGGCGACACAGCACACAAACTGCAGGGGACAGAGCCAATGGCACCGGGCACGAGCACCTCTGCGGGGCTCTTAGCCCGCAGCATCGGCCCCAAGGGCTGCTCTGGCCCTGCCTGCCTGGCTGATGGGCAGGCCTGGATGGCTTGGGGAGCAGAGGACGGTGCGGGCACGGGGGTCCCAACAGCTGCCCCCTGGCCCAGCTGGGCCCCACTTGGGGAGGAAGGAGGCTCCCAGCCCCAGCATGGCTGGGCAGCTCCTGCCTCTCCCTGCGTCCGCTCCTGGCCCCACACTGGCTGTCCCGACAGCCCCAGTGCCAGGCTGAGGGAAGGGCTGCTTTGCCCTCACCTGGCTCCCTGGCATCAGGCGCCTCCTGCTTTCTTTCAGCCATGGCGCTGGTCAGCAGTGAGTCCCTGTGCAGGAGCACTGCGGTCACGTCCAGGTGCTCGTCCTCTATCTCTAGGAGAAAGAAGAGGGTGGGGACTTGGCAGATCCGGCCCAGAGCCACAAGGGCACTACTCCCTGGTCAGCCCTGTGTGAGCCCTGCTCCTGTCCGCCTTCTGCTCCCGTCGTCACAAAGAGGAACACTGCTGTCTCCTCTCGATGTTCCTCCGCTGCCTCTGGGAAGGGAGAGGCAGGTGAGCCTGCAGCACAGGCCCAGAGGCCCGAGGTGCAAGGCCCCTCTGGTCCGTGGGCAGCCCCGTCCCTGTCCTACCTTCTCCTCCCGTTGTCAGGTGGCACTGACACACGCCCTGAGCCCAGCGTTCCGTTTTGTAGCCTTGGTCGTACGGGTCACAATGGCCATTCTGACATCAGCAACATGCACCCAAAATAGGGGCAGCCATGGCCTCAGTCCCACGCCACCACCCATTTGAGGCAGCCCCCTTGGGTACCGAGGTTCTGAGACGGGTCCGAGCCTTTGGTCAGAGCAGAACGGGGGCAGAGGCTCCTGCACCAAGTGCAGGGTCAAATGCCAGGGCCCAGGGCCGCCATCAAGGGTGCCACTGTTGGCAGAAAGGGGCTGTTCTGGCAGTGCCACTCCAGGGCTCCTGCCCCTGGCAATCGGCTGCCCAGACAGCTTGTGGAGTCTCTTGCACTTCAGAGATTCAAAACCTGCTCCAAGTGAAGCGACGTTTTCCCCAAGACCTTTCTGGAGAAATCCCAGAGGAACCTGATTTGGTGCCCTTGCTGATCACTGTTGGCAACAGGAGATAAAACTGGAGACCTGCACAGGTGCCTCCCAACCTCAATTATCCTGTCATCCTATGAACTAACAACTTTGACATTCAGTATTCAATGGAAAATTTAGTATTAAGCTCCTGAGAAACGTCAGTGTTTTCACTGACTCTGATGGAAACGCAGAGAATTCAGCGGAGGTTTTCCGTGTCCATCTGACTGGGACAGCTTGAAACAATCCTCAACTCGGAAGTCAAATGCACGAGGATGCTTCTCCCATATTAAAGGCACTTTTGCCAGTTTGGTCCATGCTTTCCTACTAGCAACTATATTGAAAAAAACAACTAGAAGAGAAGCACAAACAGTTCTTTTGGCCTTTTCTCATTCAAGTCTTTGCAAACATGCTCCTGGAAAATCCAGATCAATGACTTCTAGAGCAATCAGCAGGACCCCTGCAAAGCAGGGCAAGGGCTGACAAGCAGGGACACCCTGCAGCCGCCTGATGCTGGGGCAGCGGGAGTTCATCAATTTTCCTGTCTCCGTGGGAGAGCCATCTCGGGAGGACAAGGATGCCTTCACTGAACTAGGAGGGAGGCACAGCTGGTGCAATGCCAGTGAGTGCCTTTATCCCGGAGGAGGCAGAGGAAGAGGGGTAAGTTGGGAAGCTGCGCCCAGAACTCTGTAGTGAAGCCGTGTCTCGGCAAGGGCTCGAAGCAGAAGGAGCCAGAAGAGCTCAGCCGGACCATCCCAAGCTCTGGACACTTTGTCCTCAGCGCCATGAAGCCGTTTGCTTCCCCAGGCCCTGGGAACTGCTCCTGTGCTGCTCCTGCAAGTTACGTACAGACACAGAGCTACCTGCTCTTTCACAACCCTGGGCAGCAGCACTGGACACGAGGACACAGTAAAGCGTGGTCTTCGTTACATGATCTAATTATCAAAAGTCCTGCAAAGAAGCAACTCCCGTTTAAGCCATAAACACAGAAAACCCCAAAGCCTGGTACAAATCTTGAATTGACACAGGACACATGTTCCTGTTCAGAAACACAGGCTGCTAACAGTTTTGGCCCAAATGTTTTGCTATTAGATCTTGGAAAGGATTTCCAAAGTGACATTGTTTGGCAATTTCTCCAAGAAAGAAACAGGAAACGCTTCAGATCTGTAAAAGAAGATTTATTGGTTTGCTTTTGCTTTTCTTTTGGCATCCTCATGCTTCCTCCAGCATTCCAGGAAATAGTGAAAACCCAACATAGTATTAGGGGAAGTTTCTGAGCTCACTGTTTGTCTCAAACACTTTCTTTACACACAGTTAAGGAACTGGTCCTGTAACACACAGAGATTTACTGGGTTCCCTGACTGGACATCACAACCTGACCTTATACACACCAGTATCCTAAAATACTTTTGTTCCTGGTAATTACAAAGCTTCAAGCTCTCCTAGAGGCTTTCCCCTGTGCAACTTCATTAGGAGCCTTCCTGCTCAACTCTCCAGCCTGTCCAGGTCTCAAACGGTGTAAAGCTCAAGCACTGAAGGACGTCCTTTCTTCAGGAGATGTGGCCTATGGCAGAGTTTGCAACAGGTCCGCGCCTTCCCGAGTGCCAGAACGTTCCCGGCGCCATTGCAGGGCTCAGGGCGCGCCCTCGTGGGCGAGCGCCGCGGTGACAGCGCGGGCGCTGCGCGGCGGGGGTGGAGGGCGGGAAGGCGAGGGCGGGGCGGTTCCTGCCCAGAGCCGAGCTCGCGCTGCTCCCTCAGCGCATTCCCGCCGCGCTGCTGGGAGCCGCGCAGAGGCTCCTCGGGCTCTGGGAGAAGCGTGTGGCCGCTGCTGCGTCCCAGCCCGCGGATGTGGCCGCTGGGCGAGGCTGCGCCGCCAGGGCTGCCGTGGGCCGGCATCTGTGGCCGGCCTGAGGGAAACCCGCCGTGGCACCGCCGGGGCCGCTCCTGCCCCCGGGCCGCCGGGACGGGTGGGACCTGCCGAAAGACCAGCACTGCTTCGCCGTCTTCAATAGATCGCTACAGAGTGGTAGCACAAGATAGCAAAACACTGCAAACACCTGACGTCCAAAATATCAGAGCAGAACCATAGAAGTGAAAGGAAAATGAAAGTGTGCCGAAACAGAAAGAGGATGAAAGGGAAAACTGAAAAGATACTGGGTCTTAATCTTCACAGTAATCTTTGCAGTAATCTCAAATACCTCCAGGGAAAGTGATTCGCCCCAAGCCAGGCCAGGAGTCACTTCAGAGACAGTCAGAGAAGTGGGTATTTGCTTTATTCAGCGCTGGGTGTGTGGGGGATCGCTCCTCCAAACACACACACACTGGTACCTTTTACAATACAGTACTTATGGGTTAAATCATGAATATTCATTACATTCCTTGAGACAGGTGTGGTTATACAAATTATTTCCCGTAAGCCATTAGCATACAGGTCACACATGCGTTGTGTGTCCTGGTGGTCGCACTGAGGAAGGCTTCTCCTCTTCCTCGGGGGTCTTTGTGTTGAAGATCAGCAGTCTTCCTCATAGTGCCCTTTTCACCTTTCTCCCTGGGGCATGCGTAGTTCTTCGAGGAATGATTCAGCAGTTTTTGGGATGATCCTTGTCCCTCCTATCTTAACAAGATCAGGGCGAATCCTACTTCCAAGGTCTTGTAATCAACATTTGCTGTCTCCTCCTGTCCCCTCTATCTTGACAAGATGTAAATTCAGCTTCTTAAGTTTTGTCTCCTAATAGTTAACTGTGCTTACATGAGTTACCCACTGACTACCCCCTTAATCCCCCCTTTTTATTTGGTCATTTGTAATTCTTTACAAATTTTACATGTCTTGAAAGTAAGTACTATTTCTATCTTATTTCTAAGTTTGCGCTTGTGCCACTGTGCATAAGCCTTACGATTCTAAGTACATAATATCATACAACAATAGCTACTAATACAAACACTAAAATATCTAGCACTCAGATTAAAATTCTCAACAACACTTTTGAGCAATTGAAGGTATGTATTCTGGTTCCACACACCTACCCTGATTACCAACGTTACTAGTATGGTCTAAATCATGTTGTATTGATTTTTCGTAACTGGAGGCGCAGAGGTCCTGTTTCTTTTGCCTCCCACTCTGGTTTTGGAGCGGGTTTGGTCCTGGTATAATGGATCCAGGTCGGTTTTCCTTGTACTTTAATTGCAGTATGAGTGGTCAGCAGTGTCTGATAAGGTCCTTCCCATTTCTCGTGGAGTGGATTCCCTGAAAGAGACTTAACATAAACCCAATCTCCTGGTTTTACATTATGAAAGGCTTTGTCAGGTGGTGGTGGTTGACAATTAACAACCGTAGTGCGTATTGATTGCAATTTTTGACTTAAATGTTTTACATAATCTATTAAGTAGCTTTGCCCTACCAGAGCCACACTGTCATTATGAATCACGTTTGTTCCATAGGGCCTTCCATACAGAATTTCAAAGGGGCTTAATTTCTCTTTGAGCCGTGGTTTTACTCTAATTCTTAGCAAGGCCATGGGCAGAGCCTGATACCAATATAAATTAGTTTCTTGACAAATTTTGGCTAGTTGTTGCTTTATTAAGTGATTCATCTTTTCTACTTGTCCACTTGCCTGAGGCCTGTATGGTGTATGCAACTGCCAGTGTATGCCCAGTAGATGACTCACTCCCTGTACTACCTGGGCTACAAAGTGTGATCCTCTGTCAGAATTGATTTCTCTGGGTACTCCAAATCGTGGAATAATTTCTTGTATTAAAGCTTTAACAACTTCTCTGGCTTTATTTGTTCTACAAGGGAAAGCTTCTGGCCAACCTGAGAAAGTGTCTGTGAGAACTAAGAGGTACTTGTATCCCCCCTTTTTAGGTAATTCAGAAAAGTCAATTTGCCACACATCTCCTGGCAAAACTCCTTTTGTGATAGTTCCTGTGTTTAGTCTGACAGTGGTATTAGGGTTGTTTTTAAGACAGATTTCACAGGTGGAAGTAATGTTCTCAATTGTTTCTTTTAATTTCAGTGCTGTAACCTTGTCTTTCAAATGGTTATGTAAAGCCTCAACTCCCCAATGTGTCTTAGAATGTTCGCTTTGGATAAATAACTTGAGCAGTTTCCTGGGTATAACGATGAGATTTTCTATCCTAGCCCACCCATCAGATCCTATTTGTCCCTTCCCTTCTTGTATCCAATTTAAATCGTCAGTGTCGTATGGTGGGGGTTTTTCACCCATAAGGATGTTAGAAGGGATCAAAGCTAGGGCATGAATTTGAACCCCACCAGCCACTGCCTTTGCTGTTTTGTCTGCCATAGCATTTCCCAGTTCAGGGATAGTGTTACCCTGGGAGTGTCCTTTACAATGCATTATAGCCACTTTTGAAGGTTTTAGCACTGCTTCCAGTAGCTGCATAATTTCAGCAGCATGCTTGATTTCTTTCCTCTGTGAGGTTAATAAACCTCTTTCTTTCCAAATAGCCCCGTGAGCGTGTACCACCCCAAAAGCATACCTTGAATCAGTCCAAATGTTGATAGGTTTTCCTTCAGCTAATTCCAAGGCTCGAATCAGGGCTATTACCTCAGCCTTTTGAGCAGATGTCCCCACAGGTAACGGTTTTGCCTCGATGACAGCGTCTGTGGTTGTGACTGCATATCCAGCAAGCCGCTTACCATTCCTGACAAAACTGCTCCCATCAGTGAACCAATTTTCTGCACTCTCTAGCGGAGAGTCCTTTAGGTCCAGGCGACTCGAGTAAACTGCCTCCATGGTTTCGATGCAGTTGTGCTGCACGGGCTCTTCAGTAACTTTGCCCTGGAGGTAAGCTGCTGGATTTAAAATGTTAGTTACTTGGATACTCACATCCTCTGATTCTGCTAGGACAGCCTGGTATTTGAGAAAGCGAGATGGGGTTAACCAGTGATTTCCTTTCTGCGTGAGCACTGCTGACACTGTGTGAGACACAAAAACAGTTATTTGCTGGCCCATTGTGAACTTGCGGGCTTCCTCTATGTTCAGGATCACAGCTGCCACTGCACGCAGGCAAGCAGGCCATCCTTGGCTGACTACATCCAATTTCTTGGAGAAGTAAGCCACTGGCCTTTTGTAGGGTCCCAGCTTCTGTGCCAAAAGTCCCAGTGCCAGTCCTTGTCTCTCATGTGAAAACAACAGGAAGGGTTTAGTGACATCTGGTATGCCCAGTGCTGGAGCTTGCATCAGCTCACGTTTCAGAGTCACCAATGCATTATTAGTCTCTGGTGTCCAGCACAGGTGAGTTCCCCCAGTCTCTTTCAGGAGTTGGTACAAAGGTTTCACAATAAGTCCATAGTTGTAGATCCATAATCTACACCATCCTGCCATTCCCAGAAAAGTTCTCAGTTCTTTGATTGTAGCTGGTCGAGGCATTTGACAAATTGCCTCTTTCCTGTTATCTCTCAAGGCTCTCTCCCCTCCTGCTAGTTCATACTCCAGATATGTAACTTTCTGGAGGACCAGCTGAGCC
This sequence comes from Lanius collurio, assembly GCA_020086605.1. NCBI lineage: Eukaryota > Metazoa > Chordata > Aves > Passeriformes > Laniidae > Lanius > Lanius collurio. The sequence continues at coordinate 12,045 of JACBWW010000857.1, read as the reverse complement.
TTTTCAGGGGAGACCCTATATCTACTTAGTCCCAGAAAATTTAAAAGACTTACAGTCCAATTCTTGCAGTCTTCACGAGTCCTGGTCGCTATTAGTAGGTCATCAACGTACTGCAGAAGTGTACCTTCCCCAAGCGGCGGTGTCCAGGCTTCCAGTTCTTTAGATAGTTGATCTCCAAATATCGTGGGGCTATTTTTGAACCCTTGTGGCAATACAGTCTATGTGAGCTGACTCTTTCTCCCTGTTTTGGGGTTTTCCCATTCAAAGGCAAAAATTTCCTGACTGTTTTTAGCTAATGGCAGACAAAAGAAAGCATCTTTTAAATCTAAAACTGAAAACCAAACCCAGTCACTTTGTAATTTTGTAAGTAAGGTGTAAGGATTGGCTACTACGGGATGCAGTGTTTTTGTTATTGCGTTTATTGCCCTCAGGTCCTGAACTAATCGATAACTTCCATTTGGCTTTTGTATTGGTAGAATTGGGGTGTTGTAGGGGGACCTACACTCTCTCAGCAACCCTTGATCGATGAATTTAGCAATTATTGGTTCTATTCCCACACGAGCTTCAAGCCTTAGTGGATATTGTTTGACAGCCACCGGCTGTACCCCTTCTAATAGTTCAATAATCACTGGAGAAGCCCGCTTTGATCTTCCTGGAATTTTGACATCCCATACTAGTGGGATTACTTGATCTGTTATCTCACTATCTATGGGTGTTTCTCCTTTTTCTGGGACATTTGCCAAACTTAAGGCCAAAATTAATTTTTCTTCAGGAACCTGTAGTCTCATTCCTTGTTCTGTGAACTCTATTTTTGCTTCTAACCAGGTTAATAGATCTCTGCCTAACAGGGGTGTAGGCGATTTTGGAAGGTACAGAAATTGGTGTATTCCCATCCTTTTGCCTAATGTAAATTTTAAGGGTCTCAAAAAGTAGGCCTTTTCAGTTTTCCCCGTAGCCCCAACAACATGGATATAATCTTTACTTACAGGACTCAAGGTCTGATTCAGAACTGAGAATGTGGCTCCAGTATCCACCAAAAACTCCACCTCCCGTTCCCCCAGCCTGACTTTGACCAGCGGGTCGGCCAGGGAGGGACCCGCCGGTCCCCGTCACTCGTGGTGTAGCTGTGCCACAGTCACTGGGGTTACGGCAGGGTTCGAGGGACAGTCCCGTTTCCAATGCCCGGGCTGTCCGCATAGAAAACAGCGATCGGAGCCTGGGCGTTGCTGCCTTTGTCCTCCAGGTGGTGGCCTTCTTCCCCCTCTGGCGAATCCCAATCCCCTCACCTGGGCCAGCGCGACTGTGTGGGGCTGTGCTCTGTTTTTGTAGACTTCCCATGCCACTGCTAAAAGTTTCTCTAAGTTTCGGTTATCTGGTTCCCTGATCTTTTGCAGCTTTCTACGTATATCCGGTGCTGATTGTCCCATCAATAAAGATATTAACTGCTGCTGCCCAATTTCAGAAGCCGGATCCAGTGTAGTGTGTCTCCTCATATTATCCCTTAATTTTTCTATAAATGCACCTGGGGACTCAGTGGTTTCTTGGTAAATACTAAATAACAATGACCAATTAACTGTTTTAGGTATAGCATTTAGCAGTCCCCAGTGTACCAGCTTCCTGTATCTAACCAAAGACAGATACATTTGTGGATCATTGGGGTCCCAATGTGGATCTCCTGTAGGGAAAATGTTATCTACATTTCCATGCAATATCCCAGTAGCTATCTGTCCCTGCACATGTGTTCTAGCCGTGGATATTACAGTAGCTTTTTCTGTTTCAGTTAACTCTGATAACATTAGATCTATATCTTCCCAATCAACATCTTGATTTCTAACAACCAATTCAAACCTCTTTGCTACCTTTTCAGGGTCTTCTCTATACATTCTGGCTGCCTCCCACCAGGTATCTAAATCCAAAGCTGTAAATGGGGCTTTAACTTTTGTTATCCCTCCATCTGGCCCCACCACTTGTCTAAGCGGTGCTATGAGCTTCTTCTCCACAGGGGCCTTGCTCCTAGTTCTGGATGATATTCCTGAGCCCTCCTCACTCATCCCTTCATCCCCACTATCCTCTGGGGATGTTGGGGGCACCGGGGACATTGTCTTTGGTGTTAGGGTGTCACCACTGTACTTCATTAACTCCTGGGTTTCTAAAGGATCCTGATCTCCTTCAGCTTTGAGCTTTAAACACCTTTGTCCGATACTACATGATGAGCAACACCTCTTCATGCGGCTTTTTCCTTTTGCCTCCTTTTCTAGAAGGAGGACCATAGAGTCCTGTGGTGCCAAATTGATGCCACACTGTTTCTGCCACTCTAGTTTGCGTCTTAAGGTAAAAAACCAATCTGCATAGGAGGTCTCATCCCATTTATTCTCCCTCCTTAAAAATAACATTAATTGCAGTAGTGTTGTATCTTAAAGAACCATTTTCTGGCCATTTTTCACCATCGTCTAATTTGTATAATGGCCACCACTGATTACAATATTTAATTAGGGTGCTCTTTTTCATAGTCCCTCCAGGGACTCCTCCTAGTTCTTTGCAGTGTGCTAACACACATCCCAGTGGACTTTACCGGGTTATTTCCTTACTTTCTGATGATCCCATTCCCTCTTTTGTCCTTTCTCTCCTTCTCTTCTCTCTTCCACAGCCCAAACCTCAAAACCAGGGAACCAACTCCCTCCTTCCACAAAAGCCATGTTCTGCCACTCTCCCCTTACTCTATCTACACTTTCACTGCCTTTCTCATCTGATACCAAGCTCCAGCAGCTTGGACACTACCCACTCCTTCTAATAAACCACACCAGTTCTCTCACAATTGATACTTGCACACAAAATCCAAGCCTCACAACTGTTCCCACACTAAACACGGGATTTGAAATCAGCTGGAGCTATACTAGAAAAGCATATGGGGCCTGGGTGTTCTCAATTCAAAAATTAAAATCTTTCTCCTTTAAAATACAGTCCACCCCCCTTTGGATAACAAGGTTGAACTCCAAATCAACGGTTTGTATGATTTATACTCATTCACTCTTTGTCAAACGCTTTGCTTTTCTCTGGCCAGGCCCGTCACCGAGTTCTGGAAACGCAGATAGAGCTCCACTCTAGCTTCGTGCTTGACAGCATGTCTCATCCACTCTCACTCACACAGCAACAAAATAGCAACAGACAGGGAAAAATAGCAGTCCAATACTGCACGTCAACGGGGTCCAACCCCTTAAAAGTACCTTTTACAGTGGGGTCCAACCCCTGGGGATCCAACCCCTTAAAGGTACTTTTCCTCTTGCCCAGGACTAATTTTGGAAGACCCAGTCTTCCTCGGGACTTTCAACCCACCCTCGGGGACTCGAACCCCAGACCTGCAGGAATTTTTATTCAAAAAAATAGCAAATACCTTAATTTGGTGCAGATGGTCCTTGTCTACCTCCGCTGTGAGCCAAAGGACAGCTGAGCTCCCCCTGAAAATTCAGGGTCGCGACTGGGAGGTCTGCTCACCCCTGGATCCAGCAGCCGGGCAGAGAGGGTCCCATCTGGGGTGCCAATTGATTTGCCCCAAGCCAGGCCAGGAGACACTTCAGAGACAGAGTCAGAGAAGTGGGTATTTGCTTTATTTGGCGCCGGGTGTGTGGGGGATCGCTCCTCCAAACACACACACCGGTACCTTCTACAATACAGTACTTATGGGTTAAATCATGAATATTCATTACAGTCATTGAGACAGGTGTGGTTATACAAATAATTTCCCGTAAGCCATTAGCATATGGGTCACGCATGCGTTGTGTGTCCTGGTGGTCGCACTGAGGAAGGCTTCTCCTCTTCCTCGGGGGTCTCTGTGATGAAGATCAGCAGTCTTCCTCATAGTGCCCTTTTCACCTTTTTCCCTGGGGCATGTGTAGTCCTTTGCGGAACAATTCAGCGGTTTCTGAGACGATCTTTGTCCCTTCTATCCTGACAAGATCAGAGCGAATCCTACTTCCAAGGTTTTGCAATTAACATTTGGTGTCTGAATTAACATTTGCTGTCTCCTCCTGTCCCCCCAATCTTGACAAGATTAGGGTAAATTCAGCTTCTTAGCTACCCATAGCTACCATCGCTTTTAGTGCAGGAACATCTGTTTCCATCCTCCTCTTGGCCAGGGCTCAGGGAGGAACCAAGGGAGTTTGCTTTGACCATGTACCTTCTATGACAGCTGGTGCAGGTGTCTGTGGTTCAGACCAAGGAAGCCGAGACCGGCCCGGAGAGATGGTCCTGTGAGGAACCATCTTCCAGGGGGCCGTGGCTTCTCTCAGCTGCTGGGGTGCCTCCGCAGAGAGGTGCCCGTTTCAGCAGGCTAGCAGCTCTCTTAGTGATTCAGCGAGTGTGATTTCAGCTCTTGCTCTGTGAGGCAATCCCCAGGCCAGACCAGGAACGAGAGACGAGGGGTCCGTGTGGCAATTCCCCATAGGTGAGCTTTGTTGTCCAGCACCCTTGAAGGGAGCCAGAGACGGACTCCCTCCCGAGGGGAGACAGAGTGTTACGATATCCCGCAGTGGTAGGGAGGAGAAGAGAGACCCAGCAGGCAGCAATTATGCAGCAAGATTGATTTATTTAATTATTTAACAAGTGTTTCTAGGCTTTTTTTCTTCATAGTCTAATTGGTCAAAGGCTTAGCCACCCGTTGGGATGATTGGCTAAAATCCTAAAACATCCATTGTCAAAATATTTTTCTACTCTATTCTAAACAAAGGTTTACAAGGTCACAGGTGCTCATAGTTCATAGAACTTTGCTATTATCTTCTGTGGGAGAGAAAAATCTCTCACAGGACTGGAAAGAAGCAAGAATTTTTCATGCTAGCAGCATATTTTGCATCCACAATAGAGGGCTTCTTTTATGGGGGTACAAGGGTGGGTGTGAAGGGGTAAAAGCCAATGGATTACAAAGAATCTACATATGGTTTCCTAGAGGATCATAGATCTGTTTCTCTCTTGCTGTAACCGAAGTCTGGCTTTCCTATGGGGAGGTTACGGGAGCTTGTGCAATGTTCTTATCTCAGCAGGCCTTTCTCCCAGGGCAGGGGCTGGTCAGACCCCACACCTTCAAACAAGGCCCAAGAAATACCTGATTTTGTGGTCTTGCGTGGCTTCTGAGTGCGGAAAGGGAAACACGCTTCACTAATAAGCGGATACGTATATCATCCTGGTCATGATCATGCATATGTTTTAATAAGCAAACATAAAGACAATGTTTGGTTGGAGGGTTCACCTGGAAGTCAACTTTGGCTTAGGGCCTGTTGTTCAGGCCTTAGTACTTCAGTAGAATTGCCCTTTTACAGGCAGTGATCCTGCCCCCTGGGCTGCAACGGCGTCTTCAGCTGGGCCCACAGGGATTGCCCAAGCTCTGGCTGTGCTGAGCTCCCAGTGAGTGGAGTCAGTTAGGACAGTCAGTCTCTTGGACAAGCAGATTCTCTGTCATAGTGTCCAAACTTTTGCCCTGGGATCCAGCAAGGTAACAGGAAAGTGGGTCTGCAGCTCTGACATGGAAATTTTCCTGCTGGGTGGCTTTGCTGTGAGTCTGAAAGGCAGCAGCTCTGTGGCCACGTGGTGCTGCTGGCAGAGCTGGCTGCTGCCTACTCAATGCTCAGGCAGGCCCCTGGGCTGCCTCGCTGCACTGCAAAAACCATCTGAGTGCCCAGCCACGTCAGACCAGCCGTCGTCTCAGCCCCACGGCAGTGTCAGAGCGGGGGCCCTTGGGATGGCTGCTGCCCGTGCTCTCCATCCACCCTGGCCCTGGCAGTGCTGGCCCCGCTCCTGCGCACACACTGGGCACGGCAGCTGCTGCCTGCTGGTTTTTGTGCTGTGCCCACTGCTGCTGCTGCTGCTGCTGAAGACGCCTTGACGAATGGATTAGTGGGGTTATGGGCCATATTGGCCTGTGGTAGCAAGGTCATGAAGGCAGAGGTGAAGATGGTCCTCTCAGTCCTATTTCTGTGTATTTCTGGGAAGCAGAGAATGTCTCTGCATCCTGTGAGGCACTGAGTTTGCAAAGAAAAGCTTCCTTCGTTGTTGTTTTCCCTTTGTGCAGCATCCATATTTGAAGCCAGCCAAGCCTCTCTCCAGACAGGCATCTCTGATCATTGCAGTGAAGCCATGGAGGGAGTTCAGGAGGTGGTGGTGACAATTTCAGGATGGCTCTCTCCAGTGCCAGCTCTGAATGGGGCTCAGAATAAAACCTCTATCAAACCTCAACTCCACTGGAAGATTCCCTTCCTTGTCACCCTGTGAATAAGCTCTACAGTCACTTTTTATATTGTCTTGTATTTTCAAGACGGAAATCCCATTTATGGTTGGTTTTGGTGTGGTTAGGAATTGCAGAAGGGTCTCCTTCCTACATCAACTCCACACTGCAGTGCTGTCACAGGGGTAGTTCCAGTTCAGGCGGGTAATGCCTTCTGATTCGGGCTGTACGGGTTTTAGTTAGGATGGTTTAGCATTAGGATTCGGTTTGTGTGCAATTTTGTTTAAACTACCGAGTGGAGTTGAGAGTTCTTTGTTTAGGGCAAAGAGAGACTGCAGTTAATATAAGAGATCAGGAGGTGGTGAGGTGGAGCATTAGCGATCCCCAAGCACTAGCGGTGTGAGACGGGCTTGAGAGAGGCAGCTGTACCCACCAGTCACCAGTCTCCTTTCAGCTCAAACCTTACACCAATCACTCGAGGCGTCGTGAGGGAAGAGGGAGAGACCCAGCGACGAGCCAATCACCACCTGAGAAGCAGGAAATCTAACCCAATGCACTGAGTAGTTAAGTGGCAACTCTGCAGACTGACCAATCAGAGAGACTGAAAGAGAGTATAAAAGGTGATGGTCACCTAAGAACTGGATCTCCTCCTGTGATTGAAGCTTCTCCCAGTGAGATCATCCCGCCTCCAGGTCAGGAGAGGGCTACTTCCCCTCCTAGTTCTTCAACCCTGTCTTTTTGTTTTGTTCTCTTTTCTTTAAATAAACACCAGTTAATCATCTCTGTTGATAACTGGCCTTTGTTTACAACTGTGCCTTTGCAATATGGCCCACTGTCCATTTTTTGCACAGCTGTGGTAGTTCCACACAAGGTAGAAAGTGCAATTGCATTTCCAGCCAAAAGCCCATGAGGAGTGGGGCGGCCCGAGCATCCTGTGCAGATACAGGCTGGCAGCTGTGACTGGGGAGGGTTTTGGTTCCTCCCCAGCACAGCAGGTGCGTCTCCTCTGTGAATGCCCCTGGAAAGAAGGGACGAGGCTCTGCAGGGGGAATGGAAGAGGGTGGGGATGTCTGCTGGCAACAGAGTGCAGCGGAGAGCAAACAGTGCAGGGTGTTCCTGAGTGTGTGACGGAGAACTTCTGGCACAGCTGGTGACCGAGCCAGTGAGGGAAGGCACTGCTGCACCTGCTGTTTGTGAAGGGAGAAGGGCTGGTGGGTGATGGGAGGAGCATTCCTTTATTTGGTATGGGAAGTATGCTGGGGGGATCCCTTCAATAAGCAGGCTCACCTAGGCTGGTTCCCCTTTGGTTTATACATGTTGTAATATTTCAAGCATTCCCCAAGCTGCACCCAAAGTCTGTCCTCTTGGGTATATCAGTGGTATGTAATTTGAAATTACTTGGCTTTTTGGTCCTTTATGTTTCCGTGGAACAAGATTCTCATCTACTGTGCATTGTTTGGAACTGCATCCCCTTTTGTTTTGGGTGTTGGGGTGTTTTATTTGATTCCAGCATCTTCCTGATCATGTCCTCTGCTTGAACTTTCATGCTTGCACATGCACTGTTCATTTTCGTGGACTTGTCCACCTCTTCTCTTTTAACGGGTGACTTAAGCAATTAACTGCAGCCAAGTGGAATTTAGGTTTCTTTTAACTGGATGTGTTTCTACTAATTTAGTGTTCTGAAGGTCTTAGGTCATTCTAATCAAGCCACAGCTGGTGAAGTTTGCTCAACTTCTCTGTCCCTTGTTATTGGCATTCTATTATGAGCGAATAGTCTCCATAGCAATTAAAATAAAGCTACGAATGTAAAATTAAACTATGGATTGAAAGTTACAAAGTTTAAGCAAAAACAATGAACTAAGGCTAAATTATAAAATGCAAGTTACAATAGTTAGGCCAACTACAAAACCAAGTAAAACCAAATTGCCAATCAAGGCAAAAATACAAAATTCTTTGTTTAACTCCTCTCAGTGATCAGGAAATGCTTATGTTTGATTCCCAGAGAAGGAAGAAAAGGTGTTGGGAAAATGTTGAACTGTAAAAAAGTTGTGAATTCCTTTAGCTTTACTAGACAGAGTGCTTAGTTCTGTATTCCCCCACAGCAGTGGTTAATGTGTGCAAGTGAGTATCTTAGCCTTGAGAATAAAGAGAGTGGCCCTGCTAAGACAGTAGCTGGAAGACATTCAAGAAGAAACTGGCTCTTGATCATAGAAGGAGAATTTGTGCAATAGGATGTTCCCCAGATGACCACCAGAGACTCTCAAGAGACCCTTAGTGTAATGTCAGTAATTTTGGGGAAGTGATTTAAATAGGTCAAATAATTAGAGGGAGTGTTTAGCCTGTGAGTTTTAGCAAAACAATGAAGATGCCTTAGTTCCTTGGATACAAACTAGGTAGGTGCCAAAATAAAGTCATGTCTGCTTTCTAACACCGAGGGAGCAGAGTTTGTTTTCTTTTCCTGCCGTTTTTGCCGACAGAGGGGTGCACACAAGTGCTGCCTGCGAGCACCGTGCCCACGCAGGGCGGCAGCGGCAGCAGCGAGTCACAGGCCTGGCGCTCCCCCTCAGAAGCGACTCCGCGGCAGCGGCCGGAGCCCCGGGCTGGGCTCAGCGTGTCCCTGCAAGGCTCCGGGGCTGTGGGCGCTGCCCGGCAGGGGCAGGAGCATCGCTGTCCCTGGTGCGCCCACCGCCGACACAAGAGCACCGGCCCTGGCAGGAGACAGAGAGGGGTGCCTCCCGCAGGAGAGGGGATGGAGCCCAGCTTGTTAACCTTTCGTTTTGGTCTCTTCTATTGAACAGTAAATACGGTCAAAATGAAATATTTCAAGCCATTTCCCTCTAGTTTCCCTTTCTGGGGGCCAAAGCTCTCTGCCCCAGGTGGCCTGGGTGTGTGCAGAGAAATGCAGCCCCCACAAAGCCCTTGGTTTCCCCACAAGTCATCACTACTCGTTCCCAGGTGTGCCCAGCTCTGGCAGGAGAGAGAGCCCACAGTGCAGTGGGCGCCGTGCCCTCCCTCTCTGGCACAGAGCAGCAGCAGCGCCAGCACCTTCCAACCCGCTCCTGCCTTGACTTCACCCAGAGCCAGCAGCCTCTGGAAATCAGCACCGCCAGTTGCATTCCCAGCTTGGAGCAGCTTCTGCTGGCAGGCAAATCCTGACAGATCTACTGCTTCCAATAGAGGAATAAAGGTGCAGGTAGAGATTTACATACAGACGGGCCAGGGCATGTCCAATAAAAGTGCAAATATGTGGGGAGATTTGTTTGGAATTATTACAGCTCTTATGCCAGTACTGCCTTCCCTCATAGTTCTGTGCAATGCTTTGGGCCATTTGCTTGGTCTCATCTCCTTAGCTGTGGTCCCATCTCAGGGTTCACTTGGGGTACAGGCTGTTGGTGCTTTGGGCACTCTTGGAGTTACTCTTGGACCCCTTGAACAAAAGGGTTTGGACCACGAGGGGATTTTGTGCTGCTTTGTGACAGAAGAAACTTCCCAGGCTATTTGGTGTTTGCTGCAGGGAAGCTTGGGTTGCTTTGCATCAAGTCCCAGAGCAACGCAGAGCAGCTGCTTTGTGATGTCAGGGCATGGTTGCCAAGTCATTGTGGTACCATCAGCAGGTTGCCTTGGTGCATGGAAGGCCCCAGTGTCAGAGCAGCTCTTGGGCTTGCTCAGAGCAGGAGCATCCTCCTGGTTGAGGCCTTGTCAGGGGGCAGCTGCACCCTGACAGGAGCCTTGTTTGTTCTTGTATTGGAGCACAGTCTGCAAACTTGCAGAGCAGTGCTAAAATCATGGAGGCATTTGCTGCTGCAGTTTGCACTGTTTATGGCATTGGTTATTCTGGCTATTACCTGACTAACCTGGCACGTAAGTACAGGCTTTCCCCAGGTGTAACCCAGCCTGGCCTGTGTATGTCTTCCTGCTCTTTCTTAGTGACTGAGTAGATTTTGAAAGAAAAAGACCATTAGGATGCCACTGGTTTGGTAAAGCTCCTGTCAACACGTTGTGCTTAAAAAGGGGGTGTCTGTAGGCAGGGAGGTGCGGGCAGCATTTGCAAGGGAAGGTGCAGGGGTTCCCTTCCCTCCACGGGAGAGTCTGTGGCAGCAGAGTCTGTCACTTCCTCAGTGTGCTGGGTAAACCAGGACAACTTTGAAAAGGCACACTGTCAGGTGTTTCCTTCTAAAAACTCTGCAGTTCTCTCTGGAATTCAGGGAAAGCTTATTTTCTTCCAAATTTTGTCATTAAATGATTTGACTCTCTAACTGGACCGTTTACTGAGCTCTAAAATATCGATTCTTTTTGCAGTGAAGTGCAAACTCCAAAACAGTGCATGTCTGCTCCTGAACCCCAGAGCTGCTCCTGGGCTGTTTGACAGTAGAACTGCCACAGCTCAGGGGATTTGGGGGGAAGGCTCTCTAGGCAAGAGTTTTAAGTAACCGAATGGGAATTGGTGCATGCAAAAATTAAAAAGAAAAAGGGACATGAAGAAAAGTAAGATAAAGGCTGCTTTAGCTGTCGTGAAGATCAAAACATTGAGTATTAAAGAATAGTTTATATTTTCTTGAGAAAGTCTGTATTCACTGACTGGCAAAACAGGTCAAAGTATAGGCACAATCAAGAATATAGCCCTGCTCTCTTGCTGACTGTGTGCAAGAACTATGTCTGCTGGAGGGATGTTGTGAAAGGAAAATACTCTCGGTTTGGGTTGGCTTGTTCTGCAGGATTCACCAGCACAGGCAGTTTTCCCACAGCATCCGGTTAATTTTCCCTTGCCCACTGCAGGTCACCTGATCCATGTATTCAAAGGCGAGGAACGTGGGGTGAGTGAAAAACAAACCTTTGATGTTTCTGGAGATTAAGAATTGTGGAGCAAGCTGTAAGCTTGACCTGAGGCATTAGAGTGTGGAGGGCCAGCTGGGTGGGCTGAAAGAAAAATCCACGGCCAGGTCAGCTGCAGCAATAGCAAAGGCATTGCTGCGTAATACCTAATGTTGCATTTCAGTGCTTTTAAAGAACTAAAAGCCCGGTTTTCAGAGACAGTGTAGCTTGCTGACAGTAGCCAGGGTGGAATATCTAATTCAGAGCAATATGCAGCGCTGTTGAATGAGCCCATTTTACTTGAGTTGGAGGGACTTGGAAAACCCCATTGCTCTCAAAGGTTATGATTTCTCCTCAGTAGAGCTGGTTGTAGAGCTGTATAGAAAGAAGGTAAGAAGTGACAGGTAACTGCCTTTCCCTCACTCTACTGCCTGTCCACAGAGCACAGAACCAGCCGCCGGCTCTCCTCTGGCTCCCTCTGCTGCTGGAGAAGAGGCCAAAGAGGAGCAAAATGTCTACACCCCTCCAGCCGTGGTCGGACGTGAAGCTCAACGTTCTGAGCCAGTAAGTGCCAGTTCTGCTTGGTGCTGTCTTTAGAGGAAATCAGAGCTGCAAGTTTCTGGCAGGCCAGCACTTTCTGTTGGTGGCTGCTGACGCTGAGTGGTCGAGTCCTGCCAGGACCCAGCGATTCCCCCCAGCCAGTGCCAGCTGGAACACGGCCTTTGGCCTGTCATGTTTAGGCCCCAGCTTGCTGGGACTCCAGTAGGGGCAAACCTGAACCCTGAATGCTCTGTCCCCCGTCCCCAGAGGAGGGAGCCGTCCCAAGACACCGCTCTCAGCCTTGCCAGACACGTAGGGACACTGTGGCCTGGAGAGACGTGTCTCGCTCCACAGGCTGGCCGAGCAGCTGCAGGCACAAAACCTGTTGATCTGAGCACACAAGTTCTTTGGGGTGCTTTGTCCTCCCCAGCTCTGTGGGTGGGCCTCCCTGGGAGCATTTCAGAGCCTCACTGGGGACGGGG
>JACBWW010000856.1:0-20305 GCA_020086605.1 Lanius collurio | reverse complement strand
GAATTACATGCAGAGGTGCTACAGTATTCCATTTTCCAATTTCTGTACAGCTCTGAAAGACTTTTAAAGATGGAGTAGTTCTATTGTTAAAAAAGAAAAAAATTCCTGCAGCATCTCTTGTTTCACTAAAATCTGAACAATTAGAAAACTGAGAATTGTTTTGTTTCTAAAGTTTATACACTGAGTTTACAGTACTTAAATCTGTTGGAAATAAGAAACGTCACACTACTAGACCTCTCTGATGGAAGATGAAGAAAGAATTCATATTAAAGTATCCTTTACAGTATGTACTTTCCTTTTTTTCTAACTACTACACCAGACACACAAATTAATTTTGTCATCAATGCGTGGACAGAAATGACACTGGAATGCAGCTTTTATAAATCTTTATGAACACCTAGAAGCTCATATCAAAAGCCCTCAAAAAGGAAGAAAAAAAGTAGTTTACTGAATTTTGTATAAATTTGGAAAAATATGCCTATTGCATTTCACTGTTCTATTTCTTGTATCATTTGCTCCTGTGAATCTCAGACAAACCCTTAAAATGCCCTCTGGAATGCTGAAATTACAGCTGCTTGAACACCATTTCATTGCAAGCCATTCCAATTAATTAAAAAACTCTACAGATTCTGCTGAGACTATTTTTGTTACTGAATCACTGGATCACAGTAATTTCCATTTACTTGTCTCTAGCACTTATTAAAATACATAATATAACAATTTAGTCTCTGATTAGCATTGCCATGTCAGACCTTTGTCTGAGGGTCTGACTCATAAGTAATCAGGAGGTAATAACTCTGTGAGAGTCAGAAAGATCCTTAAATTGGTGCAAATGAGGAGAATCCGTCTATACTATACTGGTCATTTAAAACAAGCTTCAATTATTTTTCTTTTCAATTCTCTGAAGCTCCAAGGAGAGCAGAAATCAGAAGACTGAAACTGGTTTCCATTATTGCATAATAAACATGAAAAATCTCCATGTGTTGAATGAAAAGAAAATATTGGAAATCAAAAATTGCCAGAAATAAGAGCTGAAATTATTGATATTTACTTGAGTATATTTAGAAATAACAGTAATCTTTGTAACTGAAGAAAATGTTCCATTATTTTAAGGGAATGTACATATCTGAAAGAGTATGCTTATACTAACTCACTCCAGAATATGGAATCAAGTGCCACAGCTTGTAGAATCAGACAGCTCATAAAGTAAAACTCAATTTCCAAAATGTCAGCAGAGTCAAGGGAAAAAATCTAAAGAAATGAGAATTCTGTGATTTTTTGTGTACTTATCTTGACATCAGTGAGAAAAATGTTTATCATATCCTCTTCAGCATTTAGTTTAGAACTGAAGTATTTTTCCAAGAAGACTGAAAGGATATTTCCATGAATTTTTCAGTGTCCAAGAAATTAAACAGGAAGAACAGGGTTAATCTATTGATTAACAGTTAAACCAAGAAACTTCCTGCTTTCTATGGGCTAGTAGCTAATGAATGCCTAATTAACTGTAAAAAATCATTCCCATAGGACTGATTCAGATGAGCATTGCTCTTGTGATGAAGCTAAATTGGCGAAGGAGAATTTTAAAGAATTAAATAAAATTCGCAATAAATTAATGGAAATTAGAGTGGTGGTGTCCTGCATTCAACAGCTGAATAGGTTTCTGTAGAGGATATGACAGAGTATATAAAAATTCAATAAATCATATTTTTTTCTGCCTAAAATAATGTGTCAAGTGGTTCTCTGATGAATCCTTATGTGGCTTCAAGTATTTGTCTCATTTATTTACATCAGTGCTCAGATGTTGATTTGTGCCTTTGATCCAACGTCTACCAAATTCTTTGGGCAGGACAGAAAATGCCTGTGAAAGTTCAAGTGAATGCTCAAATGACACAGGTTAAACATGCCTCGTGCTATTGAAAAGGATCTTTTGCTTTCATTCATATATATGGGTAAGTCTACAACCACAGAGAGTTCCACCCCTCTGGAAACGTCAAGGTTTACTTGACCATACATAAGTATGGTTAAATAAAAACTAAACCATTTTTTTTCAGAATTTGATTACCTTGAGATGCCATCAAGACTTGTGTTGGGAAAATAAATACATGCTTCTTTTTCTACAGGACAGGACTGAATTAAAGGCATTCTTTTTCTTCACAAAGCAGTGAAAAAGGACCAAGCAGTTACTGCTAGCATACACCAAAATAGACATGATCAGGCATTATAAATCTAAAGATGCAAAAGACACACAACTCTGGATGGACTGCAAACCTATTGGATTTTTACATACAGGAGCACCTTATGAAGCCACTACAGTGTTCGGAAGTAGAGAGAGAACTATAAGCACCAATCTTTCAAAAACAACCAAATATACTTTCTGCAGAAATTTTGTTCTCTATTTCACATGTGGAATTTAAAAATTGACATTGACAGAAAGATGCAGCTTTTAAAGACAGTTTTGTAGGTCTGCTTACTTCAAAGATAGATTAATTCAGTAACCAAAGAAATTAAAATATTGACTTAGTTTCTCAATATTTTGAAGAAGGTTGAATTTGAAGGTAAGAATACAAATTTCATAAATTGAAATTCAACTTCTGAGTAGTTGAAAAACTGGTAGTTAAAAATAAGATATTTTCAGTGATTTTGATCTTTGCACTGCATACTTCATTTAAGCAAGTAGGAATGGATGTAGTTATTATATAATTAGAGCTAAGGAAAATACTCAAAAATAACATAATATAGTAAGCAAACTTTCAGAACTGTAGCTGGACAAAGGTACATAAATATATTTAATGGTCAGTTTCTGCCTGGGGAAAAGAAATGGGAAGTAATTTGCATTGGAGTTAGGAGCTCAGAGGAAAAGAACAAAACTATTTTTTCCTTGGAACACTGAGATTAAATACTACATCATATTACTCAGTAGAACATTACCTTCATTAGACCCCTCTGGGTTCCTGTGTGCAATGACAATGATGCCAGATGCTTTAGAAAATTCTAGTAGGACTAGTGTTGTGAAAAGGTGAATAACAAGCTTGAATAAAGACCATTGTTTTCTGCTCTGCACATCCATCATGGAAGAAACGCACCTTTTGTAAAGACTATCAGATGGTTTTATCAATTGACTGGATATTGGAGGGAAGGAAGGAAGGGAAGTGCTTCAAACCATTGGAATCAGACATGTCCCATCCATGGAAGTGCATGGAACTGGCACCGGTGAGGCCGAGGGGAAGTTGGGAAGCCTCCAAGGCCAAAGATCCACAGAGACGTCCTCTCCTGTTCCCTGATGACGAGGGGTCCTCTCCAACACCTTCCCTTAGGTTTGGTGGAACTGAATGTCAGTGAATAAACTGGCCCTATGCTAAAAGGAAAGAGTTTATACAAAACCACCATTGCTGAGACCTCAGTCATGGCTCTCTTCAATTTTTAACTTTCTGTCAAAATAAGGCTGAAATTTGGAAACGTGTGCAAACATTTCCACATAAATGATAGCCACATGTATTATTAAATAGCTAATCACACTCAGACCTAAAAACAGGATCCCTGCCTTTATGCCAAGTAAGCTTTAACTCTTGTCTCATAATATCAAGGGTTTAGTTAAATAGGAAGACTTTTTTACTTAACTATGCTGGTTTGATACAAAATTATAAAGGACAATCTGCTTCAACACTACCTGCTTAACATTTTAAAATAAGAAATGATAAAATTTATCTCCAGAATAAAAATAGTCTACATCCCCAAATCCTGGCAATAACACACAGAGAAGTAAGAGAATTCCAAATTATGTTAAAAATGGGGTTGAACAAGATTTTTTCCTCAATGCATTAATTAACTGACTACTATAACAACATCTGTTGGGTTTAGGAGAGTTTTTACCATTTCAGTTGAAATCCATGCTTCAAAATTTCCTCTTCTGCTCTGTTAAATACAAAACCTAAATTGACTTCCATATCTATTTTTAGCAAATACTGTAAGTCAATTCTTTAGCTAGTAATTGACAGCATCTCTACCATATGAGCTCCCATGCAAGTAAGGGTTCAAAAATAGTTGAGACACAAGTTCTAGCTGAAATATTTAAGTCAAGAAGCACCTGATTCCAAAATCCTACGTGACATGTAACTTTTAATACCTAAATTTTGTCTCAAAGTATTTTCTAGAACCTGAAATGAGCTAAAAGGTCTGTGTTTAACTTCATTCCTTTGTAATATAACACTGCACTGCCATGGTTTTGAATTATGGTGCATTTAGAAAAGTCAAACATCAGAAAAGAAAATTACTCCTCCCTGTGATCATAACATAAATTTAAAAGTGGAGCCAAATTTTATGGGATTGAAAATCATGTGGCTATTAATTTAACACAACGATTTTGTAGAAATGCCAAATACACCATGCAGTCTGCCTGACTGCTGCCCTGTCAGTCTTTTCCATCATCAATCACACTGGTTATCCCATTGTGTTATTTTTGATCTACTCACCTATTTCAGACTAGACTGCACAAACATACACTACACAGAACAGAAATAATGTCATGTCATATAATAGAATCTCTCCTAGAACCATAACATTTCAGGAAATATTTTATTATTTTACAAAAAGCTTTCAGGCAGCATATCAGGGATGTGCAGCACAACACCGTAAAATCAATTAAAAGGTGGATAGCCATGCAGAGAGAAACAAACAATTATAAAAATCCTCTTTGAGGGTCAAAAAGAGAATTATGGAAGTCAAATTCTGACTTCTGACATTTTATAATAATATTTTTTAAAGCAGTCCATAGTTTCACTGATTTGTTTTGTTTTACAGACACTGAAGGAAAGCCAGCTGCCAGTGAAAGATTAGAAATTGTCTTTAAAACATTAAGTAAACACATGAAAAGTGTACATGAAAAGTTGAACTGCGAGCAAAGCTAATTTAGCATCACCACTCTATTATTTGTTGGTTTCTAATATGTTCTTATAAATGTCAAAACACAACAGAGCTCCTACAGAAAGAAATGAAAATTGAAGGGCTCAGCTGCTCCTGAACAAGGAACTTTCTTAAGGCTAATGCAATGCAACATCTCCCTTCATTCCTTTTTCAGTCTGTCAAAAACTTGGATCAGTGAGCTTTTCCTGGCCAGAGAAGCGAAGCTACACAGATAGGAAGAAAAGGGAGGGGAGAAACTGTAAACTTTGAGCTCGTAAATTTAGGCCAGCAGCAAACTGTTACCTTCTTGCCCAGAGCAAGAATGACACTGGGACTCAGAAAGCTGTCTGAATTTTGATGGCTCTAGGGCATCTCATGAAATAATGTGGTTCCACTGCTGCACTTTCTATGCTTAATAAAGGCAATAAAATGCTAGAATCAATTATTGGGAGAAACTAAGAAAAAGTTCAGGTTATTTTAAAATATATAGGGGACTAAATCAATGTAAGTATCTGAAGGTAATTCTACCACAAGCCAAGTGAGTATGCCTCGGCCTCCTGGACACAAAGATTCTATAATCTTTCTTGGGGGAGAAAGAAAGGCCCACTGGTAACCAAAGCCAAGGGCTCCCAGGTGACATTAATAGGGTTATTTATTGCATGAAGAGATGTGGGGCTGTTCACGTAACTCTTGGCAGCTGTTGCTTGGTGTGCAAACAACATCACTCTGTAACAGCGAGGGAAGGGGAAACTTATTTGTTGTAAGAAACCCAAAAAAACTCTTGAGTTTGACACCGGTGTCTTTGACGGGCTGAGGGAGAACACCTCTCCTGTCCCACTCTCCCCAAGGAAAGTCCCCCTTTGTGCCCACCCTTGGCACCACTCTTCCTGCCCTGCTCTGCCTGTTCTGGATGGCAGGGCAGAGTGTGCCTTCAGTATGTTTGCTGGCTACACAAAACTGTGTCTCCAATCAGGTGTCTCCAACCACACCAGGGGGCAATATTTGCTAATGTCCATTTATGTTCTCTGTATCTTCTGGCTAGTCCCAACCTGTAGATACTAAACTATCAGAGTCCAGGAAACTTCTTTTTGTTGATTGAAGTCCATCAGGCTTCCGCCAGCAAAACGCAAAGCCTTGGTGAAAATAGTCTTTTGAAGAAAACCTTCAAACTGCCCTACCTTGGCAAAGGCAAACAAACCCAGGACAAAAGTGATTTAAACATTTTAAAAGTTGTATCATTTCCAACAGGGCCACTGCCCACAACCCTCTGGATGCCTCCATCTGGCCAATGGCTCGTGTCCCAGATGGCCCACCCTCCAAAGCCAGGGCTCTGCAGTGTGGGGCTCGGGCTGTTGTGTGGCACCGTGTCCAAAGCCTCACAGGGCTCTGGGCACACCAGGGGCTACAAGTGCCCATGTCCGAGGACTGCTTCATGCCAGTTCCGGTGTGTTTGGCTGTGGAAGGGTGTCAGGTGTGGCCCTTTGTGACCCAGGCGCGGTTGTGTCAGGCCCCTTGGTGATGCGGGGCGTTGTGGTGCCCAGAGGCCATTGTGACATGGCAGAGCCCCGCCCTGCTTGAGGGGTATCTGAGGGGCACAGAGCCCTGGGGTGCCCAGTCCCAGGAGAGCCGCTGTCTCACGAGGAAGCAGCTCGCCTGAGAGCCTCTGTGCAAGAGCACAATGGAGATGCTCACAGAGGAAACAAACCCCAACTCTTCCCCTGACACAGGGCTTTTGGGCCTGTGCATGAGGCCCCAGATGACAGCCAGCCCTGGAAGGAGAGGTGATGGAGGGAGCTGGGATGGGGCAGGAGGGCAGCTTCCTGAGGGCCAGGGCCATTTAGCCCCAGATGTGCCAAGGCAGTCTACTCCTTCCCCTACAGCTGGGGCACAGAGCCAGGGCCCTGCCCCACACAGGTCCTGCTGGCCCCCAGGCCTGTCCCCTGGGTGGTGGCTACAAGAGCCCACAGAGGAGCGGGAGAGAACAATTAAGTGGGTAGAGGGGGATGGGGCCAGGGAGGAGGGAGAGGAAGAATCCTCCATGGGCCAGGAATTGCACCAGTGGGGAAACCCGTCCAAATGGGAATCTGAGAGATGCCAAGAGTTGTTCCAGAAGCTAGACATGGGAATCCAAGAGCTTTCCCAAGAAGAAGAGGATAATGACAAAATGCTTCCCCAAGGGGAACATTCCATCCACCAAGAGCTGTCTGAAGAAGAAGTCAGAGAAGACCCCGAATCATCCCAAAGTGGGGGTGGCAGTGAAAATGAGGAGTCAAAGGACTGGGATCGCATCACGATCCACACCATCTCGGTCAGCCCCAAGTACCCACAGTTCCTGCAGGACCCCGACGCTGCTCCCCAGGACTCGGCCAAGGCAGCAGCTTCTCCAGCCTCGGCTGAGGAGGAGAAGGCAGCAGGGGCACAGAGCCAGGGCCCTGCCCCACACAGCCCCTGCTGCCCCCCCAGGCCCCTCAGCTCCCCAGCCGGGAGCCCTCAGGGAGCAGTGGGAGGGGGCAGCAGAGGGGGCAGAGCTGCCAGGGCCGCAGACCGTGGAGCAGGACTTGGCCGCGGAGGAGGGGAATGGGAAACCCAACGTGTACCAAGACCTGTTCTTTTGGGAAGACACAACAGATGAAGAGCTGTCCCAAGAAAACATCAGTGATAGTCTGCTTTTCCTATGGGAGCCCTGGGAAGGGGCAGTCAGACGACACCCAGCATTGTCCTCGTACAGAGATGGCAACAAGAAAGAGGAGTCGCAGAAGGACTGGGAACAGATCACCATCCACAACATCTCGATGAGGCCCAAGTACCTCCAGCAGCTTCAGGGCCCCGACACTGCTCCCCAGGACTCGGCCAAGGCAGCAGCTTCTCCAGCCTCGGCTGAGGAGGAGAAGGCAGCAGGGGCACAGAGCCAGGGCCCTGCCCCACACAGCCCCTGCTGCCCCCCAGGCCCCTCAGCTCCCCAGCCGGGGGCCCCGGCCCTCGGGCTGCAGCCGGCTGCCCCTAAAAAACGTCCGTCCTGCTTCAGGCGGGCGCTGCGGGCGCTGCGAGGGCTGTTCCGCTGCCCCTGCCTGAGGCCACAGCTGGACGAGTAGTGCCCGCTGCCCGTGCCAGGCCGGGCCCCACCAGTGGCGGCTGCCCTGGAGCCTGCCTGGCGTCCTGAGGGAGCCACATGGGCTGCCTTTGCCTGGACGTGTCCCTCCAGGCCGAGCTGGGCTGCCACACAAATCATTCTCCCACTGCAATGAAAGTTGGTTTTGGAAACAGTAGTAGTAAGAAAAAAAAATCAAAAAATAAAAAAAAAAATAAAAACCAAAAAAAAATCAAAAAAAAGAATAACAAGTATAGGAATAAGAATAACAAGACGATGAAGAAATAGTAGTAACAAATAATGAGAAGGAAAAGAATAACAGTAAAAATGGTAAGTTCAATAAGAATAATAAAAATAGGAGTAAGAATATAAAGGAGAAGAAGAAATCGTAGTAGTAGTAGTAAATGAAGAAGAAGAAGATGAAGATGATGAATATGGAGAAAGAATAGTGGTAAATTATAAGAAGAATATGAAGTAGAAGAAAAACAATAAGAAGAATAAGAAAAATAAGAATGACTAAGATGAAGAAAAAGAAATAGAAGTAGTGAAGAAAAGAAGACTAAGATGAAGAAGAAGATGAGATACTAGTAGTATTAAATGATAATATCAAATTAAAATCCACATCCACACATCTTCTAGAATCACAGAATGAAGGGAAATGCCTTAAAGACTATCTCGTACCAAGTGATTATCTTCTGCTCTCTCTCTCTCAGAGACCTCTTTCTTCTTTCTCTCTACCTTCCCTTTGTTATAGATAGGTCAAAATTCATAAGAAATCAAAATGCTATAAGTAGAATAAGTTATTAATGTGAAATCCAAAATGTGAAATATAGCTTGTAAATTGTATATATGTTCAAATAAGTTATGTTCAGAGTACACCTTGGCAAGTCTCATGACACCTTGCCCAAGGAAGGTACCAATTAACATAAGAAGTGCAGGCAAGCTCAGAGGAGATGACCTCAGACCCATCAACCTCCTATGATTTCATCTTGCCCAACAAGAATCTTTTCCATCTGAAAGGAGTAAGAGATAGGATCTGCTACTCCTTGGACACTGCTGATGAGTGGACCTATTGCTCAAGACACTTCATTTTAATCATATAAGGATTTCTCAGAAAGATCATCATCTGAACAGGACCCTTACCAGAAACACTAAGATGGGTTACTGGAAACCATCAACCAGAGCACAAAGAGAATCCTTGGACAAATCAACATCTAAATGGACCACTGAGCACTGGGCCAGAGGATCATCAGAAGTGAAAAGAACAAAAGATTTCCTAGCCAGGAGCAAGAAAAACAGTATAAAAACTGGACTCAAACACCTCAAAGGTGTGCGCTTACCTCTCTGAACTGCTGGTGGTCAGAGCTGTGTATGTGTCACCCAGAGTCAAGAACCTAGGCTTGGCCCTCTTTTTCCTTTATAGTGGCTTATTAAGATTGTCAATTTGATTAAAATAAATTTTATTTGTTTTTATATTAATAATTCGGCTTGCGCAAATTATTAATTCGATGAAATTGACATTTCATTTATAACACCTTTCTCGTTAAATAAAATCCATGCTAAACAAAATCTGTACGTTGTCATCACATGCTCTCATTTGCACCTTCACTGGAGCAGAGGCATCTCTGCCTAATAGGATCATAACACCTGCACAGGGGCCCTGCCAGCTGCAAGAATTCCATGATTCTGTCAGCTCCTCGGTTCCCTTCTTCCCTTTGTTTGGAGTTGGGAATGTGCTGAAAATGTCCAGCAAACAAACATTTGCTGTCTGCTCTGAGAGCCCACACAGCTTCAAGCCCTTGTCACCTGCACCTGCACAGCTGCCTTGGGAGGCACAGCACAAACAGCACCCTGGGAACCTCGGTGATTCCCCTCTGTGATCCATGGCACAAAGTGTAAGGGTTGGGAATTCCAGCTTCTAGCAAGGAAAAGACCTTCCTGGACAGGGCCAAAACCCAAGTGGAGCAGGATCTTACTATGATATTTCATCACCAAACTTCACAAGTTAATCAAGGTTTGTTTTAGCACGTGAATTGGGAAAAATGATTTGGTGAGGATCTTTGGCTGGAGCTGCCACAGGTACAGATAGATACTAAGAAAGAAATAGAGCAGGCAAAGAAATGCTGACGAGAAAGGAGGACACAAACAGCACTAAGTTGAAAAGGTGGCACTCTGAAAACCAAAGCAGAACTTACTGAAAAGGAATGGGACAGAAGTAAAAAATTCTGAAACTTCTATTTACTATCCAAATAAAATTTCCTCCCTTTATCACAAATCTACTGATAACAACAAGTCATCCAATATGGTTTTCAGAAAGTATTTAGGTCTGATTTGATGTTGCAGCCGCAGACGCAATGAAACATGGCATGGCACTTTTCCTCCTTCTCCTTCAAGAGAGGACATGAGGAGAAATCAGGAAGAAAAGGGCAGCTTGCGTTCACATTTCAGTGGGACATGGAAGGGTGGAAAGGTCTTGTAATCTCTGTCCTTGTTCCCACAGTGATGTGAAGGCTGATCTCAGACCCCAAGTGTCCCATTAAGGGGTGTCTTCATGCAATGCTCGCGTGGTATGGAGGAGCAGCATGGCAATTTTATTCACTGGCTCTTCTCAGTGGTGCCAAGCTATAGGACAAGAGGCAATGGGCAGAAACTAATGCACAGGAAGTTCCACCTGAATAGGAGGAAGAACTTCTTCTCTGTGCAGTGACTGTATCCTGGAACAGAATGCCCACAGAAGTTGTGGAATCTCCCTCACTGGAGAGATTCAAGAGCCAATTGAATACAGTCCTATGGCAGGTGCTCTGGGCTGGCCCTACTTGAGCAGGGAGGTTGGACCAGATGACCAGATATGGTCCCCTCCAACTTTACCCGTTCTATGATCCTGTGATTCCTAAGGACTGTAATTGAGTGATTTGCCATTTTATTTCTTCTTCTGATGCTAAAGATCAAAGTGATGCACAATTCATGCGGAAAAGATTTACTTTTGTTCTGAACATATTCTAAAGATTTTTGAGGAATTTGATGGTCAAGAGCAATGATCTTGAAATGTAACTAGAGGAAGTACTTTCTGTTCACGGAGATTGTCAAGGCGAGAAGCTCAATAACAGTTCAAAAGAGGGAAACTTGCCAAAAAATTGGATTGTTGGGTAGAAACTAGGGAGAGCATCCAGAAAGCAAGAAGTAATAGACCCAAAAAGATAAAGAACATTAGATTGCATTTAGTTAAAAGCTATAAAATTATCTTGGTCAACTAAAGACTGAGAATTTTATTATAAATATATTTTATTTATTTTCTGCCTTTTTTTTTTTTTTTAACAAATGCACAGTTCTCATGGAAGTATCTAATTTGGAAAGTTAACATCTTTCTTATAAAATATTTCATGTGGGAATATATTTACCATGCTTAACTGTATTAAATTCAATATATAAGTTGTACCTTTTACTTGTTCAGGATAAGGATGTTCCCCAGTTCTTCGAACATTTGAAATAAACTAACAGAGTTGGTTTTAAATAAGGAAAATTTGGCGGTTATATGCAACTGTGTTGCAGGGTACCCCTGGGTTCCCGCCTGGGTCCTTGCCCTGTGACTCTGAGTTATTCCTTTGTTTAAAGTGCAGGTACAGTTCAAGTACCCCGGACTTTGATCTGGTCGGTTGTTTATCCCAGCTCCGCCCCTGCTATCCCCTTTCCCCTCGCTGTGACAAAAGTAACCTCACACAGAGGCTCTGCCTCTTTTCCCGGCTGCCCTCTTGATCGGATGCACCCCATTCCTCGGGATGGGGAATAAATGATTCTAAGAATAGAGCTGGGCTCTGAGCTAGATTTCATCTCTTTGCTCCTGCTTCTGGTGAGCAGCTGACAGCCGGCACCGGCTCACGTGCAGCTGCACAGCCGAGGGGTATCTGAGCTGTCTGTAGATGGTTTGAGATATTCCAAGGCATACAGAGGCAAGCTGGCCACAATATTAAGCAGTGCACAAGCTACAGAATTACCAGACAACTGACTGGAAGATTCCAAATGACTGTGTTTTGAGATCTCTTCAGACTGATGCTGCACCTTTCTCTCTCTCTCTCTCTCTCAGGTTGCAGCTGGTTCCTTACGTAGATATTTCACATACATGAAGCAGATTCATGCCCCTGATAATTTGTATGGGACTTGCAATTCATTGCAAGATAAAGTTCCTCATTTAGATTTTGTTTTCAACAAATTAGCTCCCCCTTCATCTAAAAGTGCTTCACCTCTTTATAATCCCATGTTACCTGCAGGCAGCCAAGACTGAGAGAAAATCAGTAACTGAACACTTGTAAAAAACAGTCTGAATTCCCAGTGTTAAACATGAACCACAATACTTTAGAATTATATTTGTAATTATCCTTTCAGACATTGCTATATATCTGTGTTGGGAACTAAATAAAATCGAATGCTACATAAAACAAAATTAATTCAGAATTTGTTTTTTAATTGTTTTTTTCATTGTTTCATTGGGTTTTTTTGTTTGTTATTTGCCTCCTCTCCTACCACTGCCCAGGGTTTTATCTCTGTTTTCTTTCCAGTGGAAGCAGTTCAACCCTTCTTTAAGGCTCCAACTTCAGCTGCATATGAATCAATTTAATTACCTGTGATTAGCTCCTCAAAGGACACACTAATCCATTTGGATACCAACATCAGAAGGAAAAGAAAACAAAGAAAACCCCACATAATCTGACCACTCTTTGAAGGGTTCATCCTTGAGCATGATAGACATCCATCTCAGTCCTGAGGAAAGTATTAGATCCTGTAATACCCAATTCAGAAGACCAAAAAAAGTGCTCTGTTCACTTAAAAAAAAAAAAAAAAGAAAAAAAAAATTTTAAATTATAGACTAAAATGGTGTTGAAAAGTCAATTGTGGTCAAGGAGATTCAACTGCAGATGTTTTAGTGCTTACCAGGAAAACATTGTCCATTGATCCAATCTGAAACAGAAAACATCACTAACTATACCGGAACTTCTTGAATGCTTAAAATTGTGTGATTTGGGATTTTTGTGGCCATATCTTGATAAAAACGAGTAATATGAATTAAAACCACACAAAAAGTTGGTTTGATTTTGTAGTTATTTTGGGTAGGGCTTTTTGTTTTGTTTTTCTCGAGGAGCAAAATATAACAAGCATTATTGCCCTCTTTCAGATAGTCACAAGTTAGCTAATGAAAACCTAAGCTTCTTGCTCAATAATTAGCATCATTGTTTCAATGACATTCTGGTATGCTCAATACATACCAGCTTGTGAGAAATCAGACAACTCTTATAATTTATTAAAAATTGAAATAATTTATTGAAAAACAAACAAATTAAAAATTACAAAAATTAGCAAAAAAGTAAAAATTTGGGATCCTTAGGCTCGTTGAAGGTATGCCCCGGGAGCGCAGGGATTAGGGATCTTAAGGCTGGGACAGCACCGGACCTCCGATGAAAAAGGGAACTGGTACTGCTGGGCTGGCTCTTAGCTAGTAAAATAACTAAAGGCTCCTTAAAGGAGTAAGGCTCGCTAAGCCCAGCACACACACCCACCACAGCCAATCTGCAGCCTCTCTCCCTTGCTCTGAGGCTTGCATCGATGTTTTATACTGCCTTTGCTCCGCCCCAGCCCGCCCACAGCCCACCCACAGCCCGCCCCTTTGGCCCAAGGTGAGTGGTACTTTCCCTTGACAGATCATTTCTGTCCACCAATGGCTCGTCGTTTAGGGAGGGGTGGTATCAGCTGGAGTAAGGATGGTACCATGCCCTCATTAAAATTCAGGTTGCCATGGAGCTTACCTGCAGGATAAGGGCTATGGGGCTAAAATAGCTGCTTGCTGTTAAAACTGGGGGTTAGAGTTGGTCCCGGAACTAAAGTGCCAAGTAAAAATACCTAAAACATCTTAAAATACATTTAACACATCTTAAAACAATTGTAAAAGCAGACAACGAACACAAGAAAAGTAACTCTCACAGGGTACAAGTGGTTCAAGTCCCAAAAAGGGATTTTTCAACTGGGGAATTTTTAACCTGGGATTTTCAACTTGGGACAGTGCAAACAAACCACTAGAACAGTTAAGACGCTAACAACAGAACCTGATTTTTGTACCTGGGCTGATGGATTATTTTTTAACATATTGATAAAAAAACATTTAACTCAAAGTTAACTCATTAAGGCACTTAATATGCAAAGACCAAGCATAATTAGGGATTTCATGTATGACAGTGCCCTAACAAAGGCTGGCCAGAAAACCTGTGGCTGCCCTATCCCTGGAAGTGTTCAAGACCGGGTTGAAAGCAACGTTATCTAGTGGAAGGCATCCCTGCCCATGGCAGGTGGTGGAAGCAGACAGTCCTTAAGGTCCCATGGAACAGAAACTATTCCATGATTTTATCATGATTCAATCTCTGCAGGTCCCAGCAGGTGCCAAACCTGCTCTTCCCAGCCCTTCCCCATCCCCTGCCCCTCAGCCAAGTGCATCAGGCCTCAAGAACTGAAAGGACCACAGAGGCCAAAGGGAGACTGCTGCACCCACCTCCCTGGGAGCTTCTTGGGAAGCCCTGCCCACTCGGAGCAGTCTTTGGAACACTGAGCACAACCTGGCTGGCTCAGCGATCAGCAGCCCCCAAACACAGGCACAGGAAGAAGCAGCAGGGGCTCTTTTGCAGCTGTGCCCAAGAGAGACTGGAAGGGTGCCCTCCTTCTGGTCTCACTTTGCTGGGTTTCTGTCTGCCTCTGAGGCAGGGACTACGATTCCTCAGTTGTGGGGACCAGAAGCGCAGCCAGGATCCCGACACTGCCTGACAGTGCTCTGGACACCGGGATGGCCGCGCATCTGCGTCTCAGCCATTGTGCTGCTGCTTTGTTTGTCCTTAGGCATGCCCAAAGCTCTCTGCTAAGTCAGGATGGTCTCTGGGTCTGCCCTCTTCCTGATCCTGTGCAGGGATGGAGCACTGCTGTGCTTTCAGGAAGCTGCTCTTGAAAACTTGCAGCATTCTGAGCTCCTTTGCCCTCCGTGGAGGCTTGCCATGTTATCCCTCACAGCTGCCTCCGGAGCATACTCCAGTTGGCTCTTCTAAAATCCAAGGCCTTCAGGGGGCTCAGCAAGACCTTTAACTCCACAGTGTTGTGCAAGTGGACCTTCAGGACAGGGACCTTTGCAGCCTGAGCTGCCCTCGTTCCTCTGTGTCTCTGCACAAAACACGGCACAGAAGAGAACGGCAGGAGGGGCCTGTGTGTCCCAGGGCTCGGGTTTTGCACTGCTCCAGCACCACAGGGACGCAGGTCAAGTGAAGAAGCCAAACTATTTATTAATGTCAAGCGAAGCAAAGGGATGAGCCAGGAGGGAAAAGGGGGGAATGGGCATGGTCGGAGGACTGGAGGGACGGAAGTGTCAAAAGGGAGGGAGAGAGCAGGAGCTATGGGAGCTTTGCACAGGCTCAGCTGTGAGCAGCATCAGCTGTGCCTGGATGTCCAGCCACTCTAGTCTCCAGGTGGTCTCATCTTCTATGGTATCAGGAGATCTTAGAGGGACACTGGTTCTGAGCCAGCAGATCAACGAGCAGATGAAAGCAGTTCCGCAGCTCTTTTGCTGAGTAACTGCTGAACTATTACGTTTGTGTGGGAAGGGCTGTCATCTCTTCTCAGGGCTTGAAGGGCTGGGAAGAGACACAAACAGAGGCACGGTCAGAGCCTGGATCTGCGGGAATCCAAGGAGACCTTCCTGCCAGGGCCATCTCAGCCTGCTCTTGCCATGGCCAGAAGAGAGCAGGGGCCAACGGGATCAGCTGGAAGGTGCTGGCCATGAACCTCCTCAGCGTGTCCCTGAAATCTCTCTGTGCTCTGCCCACGCCACCCCGAGTGCACACGTGGAGCAAAGACCCCGAGGGCCGGGGCAGAGATTGCAGCTCCCGAGCCAGGCCCTGCAGAATGCCCTGCCAGCCCCTGCTGATAGCCCGCTGCATTCACTCACCCTCAGAGAGGACCTGGAGCTCTCCTGGCTGCCCCTTCAGGTAGCGCCCGGCGATGCCTGGGAACACAGAGGCTCTGAGGGCCCCAGCGCCACAGCTCCCTCCCAGCGGCGCTGCCAGCCCTGTGGCCACACGCTCTCCTCCTCCCGGCAGGGCTCAGCCCGGGCCCTTGTCGCATCCGGACGCCCGAGGGCACGGCTGCGAGAGGGCGGCAGCGGCCCCGAGGGCAGGCGGGGCTCCACGGCCCCGGCCCGGATCCCGCTGCAGCCGGGGCAGCAGCCGGGGCTGGGGCCGAGCTGCGGCGGGGCGGGGAGGGCTCGTGGCTCACCAATGAACCCGATGGCCGCGTCTCGCAGGGGCTCCTGTGGGCCGTCCACGTAGTCGATGGCCCGGTACAGGTGCTGGGCGGCTCGGCTCCTGTCCTCTGCCAGCTGCAGAGAGCGCCAGGAGGGAAGGGTCGGCGCGGGCTCAGCCCCTTGGCCGGGCGCTCCCTGCGCCCAGCCCTGGCCTCCCCTGCCCGCACAGCCCCGAGGCCCGGCCAGCAGTCCCTGGCCCCGGGCTCTGGAGGGGGCCGAGGGCCGGCTGCTGCCCGGGGAGCCGCGGTGCCGCCCCGCCCCACGGCCCAGCGGGGCCGGGGCTCCATCGGCACCCGGCTCGGGGCCAGAGGAGCCTGGAGAAGAGCCCGCGCGGCCCAGGGAAGGGAGCAGCGGGTCGGGCGCAGGCTGGCGCTCCTGGGTGCAGCACTGGGCAGGGGCACAGCTGCCAAACCCACACACTGGGCACCGGGGGCAGGGGGCTTCTGCAGGCCATCCTTACCAGGCACTTAGCAAACTTCAATGTCTTCTGCATCTTCACCAGCTGCTTGAGATTTCTCCTTTTCAGGAACTCAGCCGCACATTGCAGCGTTTGCTGAGAAGCCTGGAGAACAGCAGAGACCCAGAGATGGCAGCACAGCCCAGGGCACAGGACCCACATCCTGTGCTGAGGCCAGGAGGAGGCTGCAGCCCGTGAGACACGAGGGCAGGAGGCAGCTGAGCCCCCTCCAAGGAACACACATCAGCCCATGAGTCCTCACCTCTGCCACACGCCGGTTCTCATCATGGCAGTGCAATAAAAGTGGCAGTAGGCTCTGGTCCACAATAGTCTTAAGGGGCTTTTTTCCCTCTTCCACTACCAACTTCATCACCTCGTGGAAGAGACGAATGGAGAGCAGCTGCACATGGCTGTTGTCCTGGTGGAAAGGACAAAAGCTCAGCAGCAACTTCTCCAGCCCATGTGAGCAACAGCCCTCAAATCCACAGGGCACAAAGCGTCTGGTCAGCAGCCAGTGCCTGTGGCTGGGGGCACAGAGCCTTACGTGATCAAAGAGTGGCAGGAGTGCCTCAGCCAGTTTCGGGGCGGTGGTGCTGGATATCAGGATGTCTCTCTTCTCCAGCACATTCATGAACACAGAGAGGGACATCCTGACCACCTCTCCATCAGCATCTCCCAGCATCTCCACAAGCCGTTGAGACAGGCTTCCCATTCTTCTGGCCTGTGAGGAACACAAGGCTGTGCTGTGAAGCCATGAACGGCTGCACTGCCTCCACCACCCTGGCCCTGCAACCCCACCCTGCTGCTGCAGGGCCCAGAGGCCAAGGCCTGTCCTGAAGCACTCGGGCAGCTGAGCCAGGGGGCAGGAGAGCTGGGAGCTGCTGCCTCAGCTCCTGAAGCCCAGCCAAGCCCAAGAGGCTGCTTTCCCCAGCGCAGCTTCAGCCGCTGCCCCCTTCTCACCATCGAGGGATCCTTGGTGAGCACCACGAGGCCTCTGAGCGCCAGGCGACCCCTCTGCCTGCAGTCGCTCTGCAGGTACCTGGACATGATCACCAGGACGCTGTCACCGCATTCCCTCAAGTCCAGGCACTCGAGGACCTGAAAGGCACAGGGCAGTGACAGGGGAGCCGGCCGGCAGGACCCGGGCACTGCACAGGGCCGGGCCCCGGCAGCAGCGCAGGGCACGGGCACCGTCCCAGGCAGCTGCGGCTACGAGAGGGCAGAGAGCTGGGAGGCAGCTCAGCGAGGCAGCGCTGGCCGTCAGGCTCACCTCCACAAGGAATGCCAGCAAGGGCAGATCCCAGCGTGCCTCCTCCCTGCTCAGCAGCACGAGGAGGTGGAGCGCAATCCCAGAACACAGAGGGACAGAGATCCGGCGCATCTCTCTGGCAGAGGGAAAAATGCACCAAGGCTGTGAGCTGGGGGGGCAAACATCTCCCAGGACTGACACACAGAGGTCTGCTCTTCCCCCAGCATCCATGGATTGGATGTGGGTGCACTGGGACGTGGTTGCTCCTGGGCACCCTTCTCTCCAAGCCTTTTTCAGTGTCCTTGGCTGTCCCTCAGTGACGAGGCCCTCTGGCCCACGACCACAGGGACTGTGTGGGGCACCTCGGACACAGGACACAAATGCCGGGGGCAGTGGGGAGAAGGGGGTCTCACCTGGCCAGCAGACCCGCTGCATAGTGCTGGGTGTCAGCACACAGCAGCGTGTCCCAGACATGCTTTCGCTCCATAACCACCAGCTCATTGTTATAGCGCAGTCGGCAGAGCAGGGCCCTCAGGGTCTGCACTGCAAACCTGTGTGCAGAGCAAAGCCCAAGTCACGCTGGGAGCACTGGTGCTGGCCACAAGGGCATGGGAAGGACAGGAGGACTGGGACCTGTTGGGGTTGGCGGAAAGGTGGTGTTCCTGCTGGCAGGCTCTCCAGAAGTGAACAACTTCCTCTGGCATCTGCTCTGTGGTGATGACAACTTGCAAGAGCAGAGCCACAAAGATGCCCGAAGAATAAAGCATCATTGCCTCGTAGCTCTCAGGCACGAAGACCATCACCCGCAGCGCCAGAGTTGCCTGCAAAAGAAGCAGCCCGAGACAGTGCTCAGCGCTGAGCTGTCCATGTGGCAGGGCCTGAGGGGAGATGCAGGGGGAGCACCGGGCCTGGTGCCCCCTGAGCCTGCCCCTAGCCCAGGTTTCAGCCCAGTGCCTGAGGCAGGGAGAGGATGGAGAGCTATTGGAGAGGCGACCTGGGGATGGGCAAAGGCCAGTTCCAGAAACTCACAGCCAGGGCAAAGACATCTGTATCATCCCTGTCAGAGGTGATCATTCTGTGCAGAGGCCAATCCTTCATCACACGCAGAAGTGTTGGCAGCACCTTCTCCAGCGTTTCTTCCGATGATCCTATGGTTCTCCACATCGTTATAGCAGCTCTGTGGGATCAGAGCTCTGTGTCAGGGGCCTCTCAGTCACAGTACCATGCCCTGTGCAGCTGTGGGGGCCCAGGTGACAGAGCCCCGGTGCCCTGAGAGGCAGGGAGGGAGCATGGCAGCAGGCTCGGGAAACAGAGGGGCCCGAGGGTCCTGGAGCTCTCTGCCTGTCTGGCAGACCCCATTGGACAGGCTGCCCAGGGCAATGGGCTCTAAGGGCTGGTGAGCCCTGAGCTCTGAAGGCAGGTGGGCCCCGTACCTGTCACACGATGGGGCACAGCGCAGGAGGGTCAGCGCCACATCAGCTGGGTGATTTTCAGCCAGCCTCAGAATGTTCATGGATAGTTTGAAACTGGGAGTCACAGGGGACATGAGAGTCTGGTGCATTGTCTTCACCACGGCTGGCACCTGGAAGAGGTATGGGGAAGCCTTGGAGCTTTGTGCAAGGGTGGAGCTTCCCCAGCTGCCCCCAAGAAGGGCTTCCCTTCCTGCCACACTGTGCTGGCCTCAAAGGCTGAGGTGGCCCAGCAGCCATGGCTTGAGGGGGCACTCGATCCTGGGAGGCCTCCAGCTCTGGCCTCAGGCTGCTTACCTGCTGCTGAGAAGGACCACCGCTCTTATCAAAAAGATCCAGATCTGAAGCGTCAATGACAGTAGGAGTGGGTGCGGTGTCAGTATTTGCAAGGGCCTGAGTCTCTCTGGTGTTGGTGTTTGTGATGGCCATGTCCTCAGTCACTGCCACGTCAGTCTTGCGCTTGTCAGATGTGCTGACATCAGGCTCTGCCTGGAGCTCAGTCAGCCCAGAGTCAGGCTCAGCTGTGCCCTCAGTTCCTGTGGTGGTGGTGGTCTTTCTACGCCGAATGCGCAGGAACCTGCGGAACATCTGCAGGAGAACAAAGGACAGGGAGGAGAGGGATGTTCCATGGGCGCTCCAGGCACGGTGCTCGGCTGAGCAGCAACAGCAGGCCCAGCCCAGGTGGGGATGGCTGCAGGTACCTGCACTATCCTGCGGAAGCGGCCCTGCTCTTGTGTCCGGTCCAGAGCTGCATCTGGCACAGAGCGAGCACAGGCAGAGCTGAGGGGCTGCGGGAGAGGCCGGAGAACACAGCCCAGCC
>JACBWW010000855.1:0-20312 GCA_020086605.1 Lanius collurio | reverse complement strand
AGGTTGATTGTGCTGGGAAGAGACTGGGAGGGGTCTTGGTGAGTCCTGGTAGGGCTGGGAAGGGACTGGGAGGGGTCTGGGGGTACTGAGGCAGGGGGGTGGCAACTGGGATGTGCTTTGGTGGGTCCTGGAGAGGCTGGGAAATTATTGGGAGGAGATTTCAGGGGGTTCTGGGTGGGCTGGGAGCAACTAGGATTGTGCTTGGAGGGTCTTGTGGTGTCTTTGAAAGGATTTTAGGGATCATGACCACTGCGGACCCCCCAGAGATGCCTCCAGACGCCGCCCGCAGCAAGATGCTGACCGGGATCGGGGGCTTCGTGTTTGCCTTCGTGTTCCTGCGGCTGGGGTTCGGCTCCTACCTGCACAAGAAGGTCAGGGGGGGTGTTCCGGGGGTCGTGTCCCCCCTCCCCCGGAGCTGAGTGCTCCCCCGGGGTCCCCAGCCCGGTGTCACCCCCTTTGCTCTGCCCACAGAGCTCCTGAGCCGCCGGCGGCCGCAGCCCCTCCCCGCGGCCTCAGGCCCGGCCAGGACCCCCCGCTCTGTCCCCGGGCTGATTTTGGGGAGGTCGTGTGTCCCCCCCAGCCCGGCCGTGACTCTGCCCCCGCCCAGCTGCTTCAAGTGTTCCCAGTAAAGCTTCCCAGTTCGGATCGGTCCCGTTTATTGGGGGCAGTGGGGAGGGACTTTGGGGGATCTCGGGGGGAGCCGAGAGTGGAGGGGGCAGTACCCGCCCCGGAATGGGTCGGGAATGGGGACCCCCATGTGTCCCCTCCGTGTCACCGCGCTCTGGGGCGCCCTTGGGAGGCACCTGAACACAGCAACCAGCGAACCCCAAAACGCGCCGGGACCCCCCTGAGCCGCCAGGGGAGTTTGGGGAGGGGGCGCGTGGGGGGCGCTCAAGCCGGGCCCAGAGCCCAGCGCTGCCCCAGCCCGACCTGCCCCGGCTCCATCTCGGCTCCTCCCGCGGGATTCGACCGCCTTGAAAAAGGACGGACCAAGCGTGGGCGCTGGGCCCGGGGGGAGCAGGAGACAGAATGGTTGAGGAGGGATCTTTTAATGATATTTTTTGAGTCTTATTTTATAGAAACCAGGATCAATACTTTAATCGTTTATTTTCACTCTTTGGGGTAGCGAAGAGGATTTTTCCCTTGCAGTAGCTCGTGCTGCAGCTCCTTGTCCTTTCTCCTGTGGGGACCAGCCCCCGTATCCTGCTTTTCCTTCCTCTGGAGACAAAGCCCCTCCGCCGTGGCCTCTCGGTGCCCCTTCTCGGGCCTCAGGGCGAGTCCCCCAGGGCTGTGAGGCCCTGCTGCCGGCTCACCCCGTGCCAGCCCAGCACCAGCGCTCAGCGGGGCTTTGGCTTCCCGTGCCCTCCCCCGTGTCCCCAGCCCGGCATCACCACCCCCGTGTGCCCAGGCTGTGCTTCACCCCCTCTCTGTCGAGACACGGAGGATGAGAATTTCCCCACCAGCCACCCCAAAGTTCCCCCGAGGCCATTTCCTCTCATCCTTTCCCTTGGGAGCAGAGCCCCACCCCTCCTGGCTGCCCCCTCCTGTCAGGGACTTGGAGAGAGCCAGGTCCCCCCTGAGTCTCCTTTTCTCCAGGCTCAGCCCCCTCAGATCCCTCAGCTGCCCTTCAGAAGTTCTCCGGGCCCTTCCTCAGCTCCATTCCCATCTCTGGACATGCTGCAGCCCCTCAGCGTCTTTCTTGCAGTTTGCAGCCCAATCGCTGCCCTGTCGCTGCAGGTGCCAAAACCCCGGGGAGACTCCTTGGAAATGGGGACAGAGATGAGCCCTTCAAAGGGAAACGTGTGGGAAAATGTTCCCAATGGCCGAGCGGGTTTGGCGTGGCTGCGGGAGGAAGAGATGCTCCGGGACTCCGCCTCGGCCTCGGAGCGGAGCGGCCCGTGCTGCCCCGGGGCGCGCGGGGCTCGGCCGTGGGGAGCGCGGTGGGGAACGGACACCCGGGCACCGGACACACGGACACGCGGACAAACGCTCCCAGCGCTTCAGCGGCAGCAGCGGCAGCAGCAGAAGAGCAGCAGAAGAGCAGCGAGTCCACAAACCCTCTGCGTCCCTTATCCTGCCCCTCCTCTCCCTCTGCCGGTGTCCCGCACCCTCTCCCTCTCTCCCTTTTGTTCCCCAGCCCCACCACCCGTGGGCTCCCTCTCCCCATGCCGGGCCGGGCCATGTCCCCGGTCCACCCCCGGCCCCGGGCGGGGCTGCCCCGTCCCCGCCCCCGGGCGTCCCGCCGCGGCCTCGCCTCCGCCCGGCTCTCGCCGTACTGGCGGTGGCGCTGCTGGGCGGGCATCAGTGCCGGCCTCTTGGACAGCACAGCCAGCCCCTGGCTCCGGCTGGCCCGGCCCCGGCCCCGGCTCCTCCCGGGGCCCGCCGAGGACACCGGCGGCGCGGCCGCTCCCGCCGCCTCCGCTGCGTCTTTCCCGGCCCAAGCTCCGCCGCTCTTGAGCGCGGCCGCCGGCCCCGAGCCGCCGGTGTCCGCTTCCAAAGAGCCAACATGTGGGGATGCCCGGCCCGGGGCGGTTGAGGGGCGCTCGGGGGCCCTTCCTGGCCCCGGGCCAAGCGCTGACAGCCGCGTCTCGCCGGCAGGGAAGGCGCAGGAGGCACTGAAGGAGCGCTACCGGCTGGGTTCGCTGCTGGGGCGCGGTGGCTTCCGGCAGCGTCTTCGCCGCGACGCGGCTCTCGGACGGCGCCCCGGTGAGTGGCGGGGCCGGCGGCGGGCGCAGGAGGAGGGGGGCAAAGGAGGAGGAGAAGGAGGATGGGGCTCGGCAGGGCGGGCGGCGAGCTCACAAGGCTGCTCCCGTTGGCTTGCAGGTGGCCATCAAACGCGTGCCACGGAACCGCATCCGTCACTGGGGCGAGCTGGTGAGTGAGCGGGGGGGCAGCGGGAGAAGCCGGGGCGCCACGGGCGGGGATGAGCCGAGGCCCGGCAGGGTGGAAGCCTCCAGGACGCCTCGAGGGAGAGCGGGCGTGGGGCCAGCGGAGCGCGCAGAGCGTCCCGGGCTGGGTGAGGGCTTCCTGAGCCCCGGCACGGCATCAGCCCCACTGACGGCGTCGTGCTCCTCCCGCAGCCCGACGGCACCAGCGCACCACTGGAGATCGTGCTGCTGGACAAGGTGTCCGCTGGCTTCCCTGGTGTTATCCAGCTCCTCGAGTGGCTTGAGCTCCCCAACGACGTGCTGATGGTGCTGGAGTGCCCGGAGCGCTCTCAGGACCTCCTTCACTTCATTCGGGCACAGGGCTTCCTGTGCGAGGAGGTGGCGCAGGAGCTGTTCCGCCAGGTGCTGGAGGCTGTGTGGCACTGCCCCAGCTGCGGGGTCCTGCACCGGGACATCAAACCGGAGAACATCCTGGTTGACCTGGCCACCGGGCAGGCCAAACTCATCGACTTTGGCTGTGGCACCTTCCTGCAAGCCTCAGCCTACACCAGCTTTGCAGGTGAGCAGGGCACCTCATGGCCCAACACCTCACGGCTCAACATCTCATGGCCCAAGCTGGCTGTGGCAGCGCAGATTCTCCCTTTTGCTGCCACTCATGGCAGTCTGAGTCTTCGGCCGAGCTGCTTTTGGGCAGCACTGGCTCGGGGCCATCTTCCAGCCCTGCTGGCAGCCTTCGCCAGCCACTCTGCCCAGGACTGGCCCTGCGGCTGGGGCAGCCAGCGCCACAGAAACGCCCGTGGGTGGGGGTAGCAGAGAGCAGGGGCCAGAACTTGTGCACCAGCCCGTTTGGTGTGCAGGTGAGACTGCTCGGACTGCTCCGCTCACCTTGTTTGCCTTGGCTTAAGAATGTTTTCTGGGGCAGTGTCTGCCAATTGAATAGCTTTGTACACTGTTAATTTCTGTGGTAAGCTTGCCTCTTTGTGCCTTGGAATGTCTTAAACCATTCGCAAACAGCCTAAATA
This sequence comes from Lanius collurio, assembly GCA_020086605.1. NCBI lineage: Eukaryota > Metazoa > Chordata > Aves > Passeriformes > Laniidae > Lanius > Lanius collurio. The sequence continues at coordinate 16,402 of JACBWW010000855.1, read as the reverse complement.
TTCCTCGACTGTGCAGCTCCACTTAAGCCAGTGCCACTTGCTTGCCACTCACCAGAAGCAGAAGTAGAGAAGAGAAATATTGCTCAAACCCCCTTTATGGTGTTAAGTCATTTAACCCCTCTATCTCGAGAGACAGAGCACCGACCTGGGCAATCGGCCAGGGGGATAGGAGAGCGAGGCTTTGTGTCCCCTTGGTTTTGTAACAGAGAGGGAGAAATGGGATACCAGGGGCGGAGCTGGGATAAACAACCAACCAGATCAGAGCCCGGGCTGCTTGAACATTACAAAACCTGACAATCTCAGAGTCACATGGCAGGGACCAGGTCGTGGGGTGGGGGGGCTCGGGGGGGTCCACCACAAGAGCAGTGCAGGCAGGGAGGATGGAGGTGTGGTTTTTCCCCAGCACCAAGTGAGTTTTTCCTTTGCATGGAATGCTCGGGCCTTTTCAGGGCTTCCGCTGCCCCATTGCGACAGCAGTGGCTTCTTTTCCGACCCCCAGTTTGTACAGAAGTCCCAGGGGCTGGCGAGAGGGCAGAGGGTCACGCCCCGTGCCGCTGGTGCAGCCCCCGTGTGCCCAGGGATGCTGGGGTGAGGCTCTGGGAGCTGCAGCATCCCCCTGATGATCTCCATCTCTATTCCATAGGAACACCGTCCTACAGCCCCCCGGAATGGACCCAGTTCCGCTGGTACCACGGCGAGGCAGCCACCGTCTGGTCCCTGGGCATCGTGCTGCTCCAGATGGTCTGCGGGGAGCACCCTTTCAGGAGGGGCTGGAACATGAGCTGGGGCCAGCTCTCGCTCCCACAGCGGCTCTCTCCAGGTGGATCCTCATCTCTGTGGCACGGGGGGAATAGCAGTGCTGGGAGACAGCAGCGGGCTCAGCAGCATCCCGCTCTGGCAGCTGCTGAGGAGGCGGCACACGTCCTGCTCGCCTGCTCTCCTCCAAAAGAAAGAATGGAAAGTTTAGGCCCAGTTGTGAGCACAGGCAGCATGGCCTGGGCATGGCAGTAGTGGGGCAAAGCGGACAGGAGCCTTCTGCAACTGACTGGTGCTTTCTGCTTTCTCTGCCCAGAGTGCCAGGAGCTGATCCGATGGTGTTTATCCGTGCACTCCTGGGAAAGGCCCTCATTAGAAGACCTGTTGTGTGATCCTTGGGTGCAGGATATTCATGTGCCATAGGAGAAGGGAGAGAGCCACAGGCACGCTTTGATGCAGGGAGCCGGTGAGTCACAGCTGCAGCCGTGCCTTGGCAAGAAGAAGCAAAGGAAGGCAGAGTTTTTGCCCTGCCTGTATTGCTGCCCAGGGCTCCTCAGCTGGGAACAGCAGCCCTGCTGCTGGAGCTGAGCTGCTCCTCCCAGCACTGGTGGCTGCCGTGCAAGCTGCTTTTGCTTGTCCTGCTTCACTGACAGCTGGGCCCTGGGCAGAACACTGGCAGCCTGCTGCCAGCCCAGGGAAGAAGGAGCCCCTGGAGAAGCTGTGCCAGCTGCGGCTGCTGCTGCTGGAGACATGGAGGGCGACATGGAGGATGACAAGCTCTTCCTCCACCTGGAAAGCTGAAGATGATGGGCTTCAATTGTGGCACCTTCTCCAAAGCCTGGCTCCACAGCGAATTTGCAGATAAGTCCACAGGTGGGGGGAGGCTCCCAGATTTGGGCATTGCACAGCCTGGCTGGGAAGCAAAGGTTCCCCCCCACTGCTGGGGTGGATGCAACCAATTCTTCATTCAGCTGCCAAGCTGCTTTTTGGCAGGGCTGGAGGGATGGGCTGGGCTGGTTTTGAACTGGGAATTGTCTCCTGGCCCTGCCAACAGCCCCCAGCACCCACCGTGCCCCAGGCTGGGGCTGGGGCAGCCAGCCTGACACAAACAAAGCCCCGTGGCGGGAGCAGAGGTGGGACTGCAGAAGCTGTGCACGGGCTGCTTTGCTTTGCAGGCAAGGAAGGGCTTGGGCTGCTCCACTGCCCTTGTTTGCTTTGGGTTCACCATGACTTTTGGGGGGCAGTGCAGGGGGAAGGGAGAAAGCGTGGGCTTCCCTGGCCTGTGGGTGGTTTTTTCCCTTTGCGTGTAGGGCTTGGGCCTTCCTCAAGTCCCCGACAGAGAGAAGATTTTTTACCATTTTTTTGTTTCTCTTTTTTGTCTCTAATCTCTTTTCACTGATCTGTTGTTTGTTTTCCCAAAGGAAGCGTTCTAGGTGGTGTCCGGTCTGGATGGGGAAGTGCTGGGGAGCAGCTGCGGCGTGGCTGGGACGTGCCCTTGGAGAGGGCTGAGGACACCGTTTGGGAGCAGCTTTTCTTCCGGCGGCTGTGGCGTGAGGTGGGTCCCTGTGCTCTTGGCACGGCTGGGATAAGGGCTTTGGGGAGACGGCAGCGAGCGCAGCAGCATCCCGCTCTGGGCAGCTGCTGAGGAGGTGGCTGTGCCACGGCTGGCTGCAGGCTGGGCACACGTCCTGCCCTCCTGCTCTCCTGCCAGGAGCAGCCATGCCGGGCAGCTTTGGGCAGCGCTCTGAGCACGGCCAGCACGGCCTGGGCACCGCGGGCGGCTGGGACAAGGGGGACGGGAGCCTTCAGCTGACGGGCGCTTTCTGCTTTCTCTCCTCCCAGCCAGGCTCTGTGAATGCTGAGGCTGCTCTGGGCTCTGCCGGGGCTCTGCTGGGGCTCAGCCCCGGGCCTAGAGAAGCCAAAGAAGAAATGCTGTGACCAGCAGCAGAGACGTCCTTGAGCATCCCGGCAATGCAGCTCAAGTTTGCAGAGCCTGCACCTCCAGGGGAAAATAGGACACCCCCCAAAAATAAACTTGTTCAATAGCTTCTGAAATGAAATCAATCTGGGATGACCCCCAATGACATTTTTCAGCTTGCTCAAACTGTAGCTCTGCTCTTCCCTGAACAGTTCTCTCCCCCACCTGCCTTTTGCTTCACAACTGCTCCCTTTTCCCCCAGTGACTTCCCAGCTCATCACAGTCCCCATCACACTGTAGCCTTGCTTGATGCCCCTGGCCACGAGGAACAACGAGCCCCAGGTTTAGGGACTGATGCTGCCACTGGCTGAAGAACAGCAATGTCTCAGAGGACCGGTGAGATTTGAGTGTCATTCAGAGTCGCTCTCCAGGCCTCAGCTCTCCTCACTGCTGGCTTCCCACTCCCTTTTCCTCGTCCTTCACAGAGCAGGATGAGCTCTGTGAAGGCCCTTGACCCTTGCCACTCTTCCCAGCCCAGCCACCATGCCCAGTTAGGCTTATTCTGGAGCTTCTTTGTCTCCTCTGGCACCCCAGTGCAGTCCCCTCTGCGGGGAGCAGCAGCCCCAGAGCACAGCACACAGCAGCGCAGGCCGCAGCTGGACCAGCTCCCTGCAGCCATGGCTTAGCTCTTTGTGGCATCCAAATGCTCCCTGTGTGCAGCTGTCCCTGGAGGATGGCCCCAGGGCAGAGCCCAGCCGGGCTCCCAGTGCATCCCCTGGAGCCTGGGCAGACAGTGCTCGCAGAGCTGAGGTTCCTGGTGAGCACCCAGAGCTGTGGCTCGCAGTCGGTGTTCGCAAGCGTTGTGTTCTCCTCTCCTGCCACTTGTGGGGAAAACGAGCTGTGCGGCCAGGCCAGCGCTGCCCCTCTGGCCAGTGACAAGGCTGAAGGCCTTTGCTGGTGCTGAGGAGGTGGCATTAAGCCTTAGCAGGGCCTGTCAGCTGTGGAGCCGGATCTCGCCCGCTGTGCGGGACTCGCTGCCCACCAACCGCCCCCACCCGCCGCGCTCCGTTCTGCAGGGACAGAAGGCTCTGTCCGTGCAAGGGTTCCCATCATGTCTGTGTCCCCGTGGCTGTGGCACGCACACGGAGAGGGAAAGTGTCAGTCACGGTGCTGGCACACTCCTTCCTGTCCATACAGGACACATCCATGTGCACCCCACGTGCGGATCTGTTCAAAGGAGAGGCGTGGGTAGAGATTTCCCACCGAGCTCTGACTTTGGCAGAACTCACCTTGTCAGCCGGCGGCCAGGGGATTTGTTTCCCAGCTCTGTGTCAGTCGGTGACCGAGAGCTGAAGGGAGCAGCATTTGGAAGCACTTTCCAGATTTCTAGGCAGGAAGTGGAGCTGACAAGCATCCGCGGAACTCGCCGTGTTCATCGGGAGGGGCTGCTGGTTCTTTGGGAATATGGCACAACGGAGGAGACACGAGACTAGGAAAAATCCCAGCTCTCTGTGGATTTGTGCAAAAGGGGGAGCAGCAGAAACACTTTGTGTCTGCTCGTGCGGACACAAGGTCCAAGGAGCCGGGCTGGCAGAGGGTGACCTGGGCTGCGGGCAGGTCGAGTCCCGTGTGTTGGGTCTGGCTGAGGGAAAGCTCCCGGGCCTTGCAGGGCTGTGCTTTGCATTGGCAGCTGCACGGGTGCTGATAACAGAGCAGTGTTTTGGCTCCTGCCAGCAGCGCTGTCCCTCTGCCATTCCTTCCCCCATCAGAGGGGATGGGAGTGGGCAGGATCCTGGCAGGGGACACAGCCAGGCCAGCTGACCCAAATTAGCCAAGGGGAAATTCCAACCCTATAACTTCCCTATAAGCTAAGGGAGAGAGGAGGAAGGGCACCTTTTCCCCCAGAAGATGACATTTCTCTGAGTCTTCCAGTTCCAAAGTGTGGACCCTTTGTGTAGGCATAAGGTTCTCACCTCGTGGTGTTCCAGTCAACCTCTAGCTGTACAATTTTAGTGTAGTCAAATTAATCAAGTTCAGGTTTTCTGGACATTGCTGTGTCATTTTCTTGATATCCATGGGAGAGGGGACACAGTGATGGGTGGGTTTGCACGGGAGCTCCAGACCCCCAGAATGGAGAGCCTGAGTGTCCCAGCAGGATTTGCAGGAGTATGGGGGCAGCTGGAAAGAAGATTGTGGGCAATATTCTCCTGCCTCCATCCTCCAAGGAAGCTTTGATTTGATCCCTGCCTGCACTGTGCCAGGGGCCCCCAGAGGCCCAGGGAAGTGTCTGGGTGGCCCCAGAAGGTGCTTGCAGGACCCTGAGACACCAGGGCAGGGGCAGGAGCATCCCTGTGGTGCTGTGAGAGACACCCAGAGGGGGCCACCCCTGGGGCCCGGGCAAGAGCTGCATTCAGGCAGCCAAATTCATGCAGGGTCTGCCTGGGCTCTGCCCAGGATCAGTCCAGCAAGCTCCAGTCCTGTTTCAGCTCTTTGTATTTTCTTTGTATTCCTTTGTATTTCTTTGTCTTGATCCTTATTATTATCTTTGTATTTGTTGACTCTCAAAATACCACTAGAAATCATTTTCCCTCAAAATAAATACTGGCTTATTTTGGTTTTAGGAATTAACTACACGTAGTCCCTGCTTAAATTAACTTCTGTGTGACTTATTCTGCAGTTTGCTCCTTTACAGCACCATCAACCATCTCTCTTAAAATTGAGATCCCTCACTGGAAGCAGGGAATTCACCTGAATCCCCTCCTGGGACCCCCCTGGATTCTCCTGGACTCCCCAGGACCCTCCCTACCACGCCCTGTGGGACCCCCGGGCCGGGCTGGGCTCAGCTCCCGGGCCCTGCACTCAAACTCTGCCTGGAACCCGCTGGGTTCGGCCCGAAGCGGGGAAAGCTCCGGGAGCAGCGGATCCAAATTTTCCTGCGGCTTTGGGGCCCCGCCCCCGAGGGAGCAGGACCGGGCACTGTGACCCCGATCCCTGATTGCCAATCTCCTTCCCTCTCTCTCTCTCTCCTCTCCCTTTCCTTTGGGTGATCACAAATCCCAGAGCGGCTGCAGAGCCCCGTGCCCCGTTCGGGTTTCCCAGCAAAGGGAGGCCTGGGGCTGAGGTGCCCCGGAATGGCCGGGAATGGGGTCGGGGGTCCCTGGGCTCAGGGAAAAGGGGGATCCAGGGGCTGGGAGAGGTGGGTACCCGGAAAGGGGGTGCAGGGGGATGTTGGTGCAGGGTAAGGGGGTGCAGGGGGATCCCGGAGCTGGGGAAGGAGATGCAGGGGGGTCCCAGTGCCCAGGAATGGGACGGGGGGGGGCAGGATCTGGGAAACAGCAGCAGCAGCTGCCGGGACAGGACCGGGACAGACTGGGACAGGCTGGGATGGACTGGGACAGATGGTGACACCGGGATACACCAGGACTGGGACCACAACCCACTGGGAGCAGAACTGGGGCATCAGGGATCATACTGGGATATACTGGGACCCCACTGACGGCTACGGGAAGCATGCTGGGGACAACTGAGATGTACTGGGAGAGACTGTGAGTGGTTTGGATCATCCTGGAACTGACTGGAATCATGCTGGGAGTGACCAGATCCATAGTAGGGGTGAATAGGAGAAAGTGGAACAATGCAGGGAGTAACTGCTATCATACTGGGAGCAGCTGGACCCATGCTGGGGTCATACTGGGATCATACTGGGCCTGATAGAGTCATACTTGGACTGACTGGAATAATCCTGGGAGTGACTGATCACAGTGGGGGTGACTGTGATCAAACTGGACCCATACTAGGAGTGTCTGGAAGTTACTGGGATCATACTGGGAGCAACTAAGACCACACTGGGGGCAAATGCAATCATACAGGGAGTGACTGGGTTCATACTGGGAGTGACTGGGACCATCCTACGGAGAGTGAGATGAACCATACTGGGGGTGACTGGGAGCCACCGAGACCATGCTGGGGGCAACTGGGATCTTATTGGGAGGGACTGGGACCATACTGTAAACATAGTGGGAGTGACTGTACATGACCGGGATGATGCTGGGAGTGACCAGGATTGTGGAGGTGCCGTCCCCTGAAATCCCCGGAGGAGGGACCCTGCAGGGTACGGGTCTGCCTCTGTCCCTGTCCCCATGTCACGTGTGCCCCACACCTGTTCCTGATTGGGTGGTTTGGGTGCCCGGGGCCAGGAAGAAGAGCAGGGTCCATGACTGGAGTCTGCCTGGGAACTCCAACCATGCAGATGGAGGAATAAAATAATCCCTGAACATCTAAAGAAATATCGCTTCATCTTTCCTTCCAAGTTCATCACTGTCTTACATATGTTGTAAGGATTCCCCTCATTACAACAAATGGTGGAGAAATGCTGGCAAACAATCCCTGGAGAAGATAATTCCTGAGTAACTCTGGATATCTCTTCTTGCTTTCGTTTTGCTGTCCCATCTCTGAACCATGGAGGACTCACGGAAGGACTCATGGCTGTCTGAACCACAAAGAGACATTTACCTTAAACTTAAAAAGGTTCTTGAACAGCAATATGTAGATTTCAGCTTAATTCAAACTCAGAAAGAACTAAGACACTTTTTGGCACGGCTGTTTAAAAACTTCTTTTATGTTTCTCGGGATTTGATTCTTACCAAGGGCTTTTGGAAGAATGTTTGGACACAGTTAATTTCTGAATCAAAAAACGTGCCAATGCAGGACTATTTCCGTCAATATTACCTGATTTCAGAGACTGTTGAGCAATATCGGCTGTGTCCCGGTGCTGTTTCAGCAGCGAACACGTGGTCGAGCAGCGCGCGTGTTGCCGCGGGCTCCTCCGCCACCCTGGAGACCGCGCGGCCGCAGCCGCGGGTGCCCGGTGCATTGCGGGAGGCGGTGAGGGAGCTCCCGTGCGTGGGAGAGCCAGTGAGGCCAGGCACGGCGGGAGCAGAGCCGGCGGGGAGAGCGGAGGCAGCGGGAGTGGAGCCAGGAGCAGCGCGGCGGTGCCAGCCCCGCGGTGTTCTCCCTGAGGCAGCGGCGAGGGCGGCGGCAGCAGAGGCGCAACCCGGCGATGGCCGCCCAGGGCCGCGTGGCAAGCGACGGTCCAAGCCCGAGCCCCACAGCGAGAAAGGCAGTGGTGAGTGTGTCAGTCACTGTGGTGACTGCAGTGAGCCACACCGAGCAGAGCCGGAGCGGCGTGGGGGTGAGAATGGAACCGCGCTCGCCGACGGCCACACAGCCGACAGCAGCGGCAGCGCCAGCGGGACAAAGCCGCGAACACGCGAACGCCTCACAGGGCGCGGCCGTGCAGCCGCACAAACGCCCGGAAAGCACGGAGCAGTCGCACGGAGCTCCAGCACGAGAGGGAGCGAAACCGAAAGGGAAAGCAAGAACAAAGGAACTCGGAAAAAATGAAAAGGTTATTGTAGCTAAGGTTTTTGGAACTGTAAAATGGTATAATGTAAAGAAAAATTATGGTTTCTTGTTGAAAAACGATACTGGAGAAAGTATTTTTGTCCATAAATCTGCTATGGTAAAAAAGAACCCCAAAAATAATGTTCCAAGCTTAGAAGAAGGAGAAAGAGTAGAATTTAAAATTATGCAACGAAGGAAGGGCCCACAGGCCACGTGTGTTTCAGGCCCTGGGGCTGTCCCTGTCAAAGGCAGTAGATACACTAGACAATATCCCCATAATCCATAAGCTTTTCCCCTATCCCACCTTCCCCTTTCAATCCCATGCCCCTTTATCCCCCATATATGCCCAGACCAAATTTCCCTTTCTGGTTCCCCACACAAACCCAAGCTTTGCCATTTGCCATCAACCCCTTTGCAATGCCGATGGAGGGGATGAAAAGGAGGGAGGGAAGAAATTAAGTGTCATTTTCTGAGATTCCAACAGGCACAGAGAGGAAAACCCTCTCCTGACTCAGTTTCCATCTGATGCATGCTCAAGTCCTGTCTGCCTTCTGATGTTCCAAGGAAAATCTGTTTGGACATTTGGGGACTCAAGACAGTGGCTTCCTTTCCCTTGAAATTGTTTTGTTGTTTATCCAACTGTATTTTCCAATGTTTTTTTTTTAATAATAAAGGGTGAATTGTGGAGGTGCCTTCCCCTGAAATCCCTGGGGGAGGGACCCTGCAGGGTACGGGTCTGCCTCTGTCCCTGCTCCCATGTCACGTGTGCCCCATACCTGTTCCTGATCGATTGGTTTGGGTTTCTGGGCCCAGGGAAAGAGAGCAGGGTTCCATGACTGGGGGCTGCCTGGGAACTCCAACCATGCGGCTGGAGGAATGAATCATCTCTGAACATCTACAGAAATATCGCTTCAACTTCCCTTCCAAGTTCATCACTGTTTTATGTATGTTGTAAGGACTCCCCCCATTACAACACAGGATCATACTGGGGGTGACTGGGAACCAATCCTCTGCACGTCCCCCTCCATTATGCACACACGGTTTTTGTTTTCTAGTTTGTTTTTTGTTTTTTATTTTTTATTTTTTTAGGAAACAAAGCGATATTAATAACACCATTAAGTCTTTGTTTTCTTCTTGAAGGTCAGGCATTTAACACGGCCCTGGCTGAGCAGCAGGCCATGCCCATCAGTGTCATTTTCTAGAAGTGAGAGTTTCTTTCGTTCCTTCCTATCTGCAGCTCCCTGGCCCCATCTAAAGCAGATTCACGCGGTTTGTTTAAGTCACACTGACCTTATTCCTTTCCCCCGTCACTGCCGGAGCCCCTCCCCTGCTTGCGCTCGCAGGTGCCACCAAATGCGTGTCCGGGATGGCATCTCCCGCCCGCAGCCTCCAGCGCCCGCCCTGCCCCGGGCCGGGCCGGGGCTGGCGGCAGCGAGCCCGGCAGAAACCAACACCCGCGGGGCCCCCAGCGCCGGGGCTCGGAGCCGTGCAAGGGACGCTTCGGTTTGCAGGGCCGGAGGGGCCTGGGCTCCTCCCCTGCCCCGTTCCACTTGGGTTAGGATTCCATGTTTTGGCTGCCGTGGCAGGGGAAAAAGGCGCGGTTTTTCTCCAGCACTGGCCGGGTTTTCCCTCGCATGGAGCCCTTGGGCCTTCCCCGGGCCCCCTCTGCCCTCTGGCAGAACCAGTGGCATTTCCCAGCGCACACGGGTTGTAAACAGGAGTCGGCTGCAGTCGAGAAGGCTCCAGGCGCCTCCTTCCAGGCTGACTCTGCCCATGCTGAGGCTGCTCTGGGCTCTGCCGGCCTCTGCTGGGGCTCAGCTCTGGGCACGGCTGGGCCCGCTCTCCCCTCGCATTGCTCCGGGCCGCTGAGTCACAGGGGGACACGGAAGGGACACGTCAAGGGACGGCAGGTTTAACAGAGCTTTTATTCAAAAATCTGCCATAACTAACAGGCTGTCCCAACTACCATAACTAACTAGCAGTGCTAACTACCATAACTAACCAGTTGTCCTAACGACTATAACAAAAAGCTGTCCCCAAGTGCTTCACACCCTCCGCTGCTCCCTCAGTTGCTTTGCTGCGGTGATCAGAGGGCTCAGGCTGCAGAGAGGCTTGGCTGATGATAAAAATGGGTGCTGCCCAAAGGATAAAAAAGAAAGAAATGAACCCGTTACTTTCCAAAGTCAAGTTCCTCTCAGGCTCTGCTGCAACAGGACAAAGGGGAATGGTTTGAAACTCAAGAGAGGGAAGCAGGCTCAGATTAGGTGTGAGGAGGAATTTTTTCAGCAGGACAGTGGGGAAACACTGGCAGAGGGTGCCCAGAGATGTGGGGGGTGCCTCCTCCCTGGAAACATGCAGGCTCAGGTCAGGCAGGGCTCTGAGCCCCCTGATCTGCTTGAAGGTGTCCCTGCTCCTTGCGGGGCACCCGGTCCAGATGACCTCGAAAGGACCCTGCCAAGCCAAAGCAGGCGAGGATTCTGCTGCCTTTGCATGTGAAAAGCAGCGAGACTGGAGATTATCGGAGGGGGCCCCACGAGAAAACCCCTCCCTGGCGCTGCTGTTTCCCCCGCAGCCGCTTCGCATTCACCTGCAGCAGCTCCTGGGCAGAGAAGCGCCGCTCCGCGTCCGGCTCCAGGCTGCACTCGAGGAAGTCTCGCAGCAGAGCCGACAGGCGCCTGGGCTCCCGCAGCTGCGGGCTCCCGTTCTGCCGGATCAGACAGCGAGCCTGCAGGAAAAGCAGACACGGCGCTCTGCCAGCTTCCTTCACACCCACAGTGCTCACATCGACCCCGGCTTCTCAGCCCCGGTCTCCAGGGGCACTTTCCTCCCTGGCAGAGATTCTGCTCCGAGATCATTTCTCTATTCCAACCAAAAAAACCAAACCCTCCTGCAGCCACAGCCATTCCAATATCCAGATGATCTTGCCCTGAGAGCCAATTGCATTGGCTGACTTTGTTAGTAGGAACCTCCATCAGAAATAGCCCATTTTGCTTCTCCAAATACGGACACCAGCTTTAGAGGCCATTTGCAAGAGTCACTGTGGTCTGCCTGTGTTATTTCAAAGGATTCTTACATCAAATGCATCCCTGCAGTGCCACTGACACTCAAGTAAATGCATTCATGATGTTCCATCCCAGACACTTCCAGGCAAGGAACCTGAGGTTTGGGCTGCTGAAAGCTCAGCCTTGCTGATGTGGAGAAAGTAGCATGGGGTAGGAAAGAAATATGTTAGACTGTGGGGATGTTAAACTATCATCCACCTGCTTTAGACACATTTCCCAGTGAGAAGAATCAGGGGGAGTTCATCACACGAAACCTCTTTTAGAAACTCCTTCAGAAAACTTGTTGGGTTTGGGTGTGGGTTTTGGGGGTTGGTGTGGGGTTTTTTTGCCAGATAACATTAGAGCTGATGAGCTGGCTTCATGTTTTCAGGTCATCCTCGCAGACAGAAGAGCTGCAACAACTTAAAAGACAAAGCAAATTCTGGAGCCTGCAGAATATTTGTCTGTGTTCAGGCTCGAGTCCTCTGGGAATTGCCTTCCCGATGGGCAGAACCCTCCGGCTGCTCCTCCCAGGGCGGGGTCACTCTGTGCTCACAGGGCTCTGCAAACTCGGGGAAATTTGCCTCTTACCATGGCCGCCGTTTGCTCCCAGTAAGGAGGTTCTCCTTCCACCATCTCGATGGTCACAATGCCCAAGGACCAGATGTCCACCTTGGGGCCATAAGGAGAACTGGTCACAACTTCTGGGGCCATCCAGTGAGCAGTGCCCACCATGGAGCTCCGCTGCTCCTGCTCAGGGCTGAGCTGAGCGCAGAGGCCAAAATCAGCTGAGGACAGAAACAAACACTGTCAGAGGCAGCTGCACTGAGGAAACCAAGCACAAAGATTGCCCACTCTCAGTCTGACCATGCAGTGCTGAATGCAGCTGCCAAAGTCCTCAGGGCTGTAGCCAAGGAAAGATGGAAGTGGACCCTTAAAGGAACCTTCAGCTTTTGTGCAGAGGCTTTCACTGATTCCCTTGAAGCTTCAGATTCCAACTCCCGCCCCTCTGGAAGGGCCATCCCCAGAGCAAAGCCACTGCTGACACCCTGCTCCTCTCCTGAGCTCTCTGCACGGGGCAGCCGCTCTCGGCTGGCAGCAGGGGCCGGGCACTGCCCCCAGCAGCACTTGTGGGGCTCTGGCCGTCACTGGGAAGCAGCCCCACACCCGCAGCCCGGGAGCGCCGTGCCTGACCAGGAACACCCACCCAGCTTGACAGAGCCGTCCGTTCCCAGAAGGATGTTGGAGCTCTTCAGATCTCTGTGGATCAGCCGGTTGGAATGGAGGAAATCCAGGCCCTGCAGACACTGAGGGAGAGCAAGAAACACGAGGGTAGCAATCGATGGCCGGAATACATCACACAAGAAAGGACAGTTTAGAACTCTGCCAGCAGCAGCTTTGCTGTGACAGGCCAGGAGTGCAGTGCAGACAAGCTCCAGGCAAATGGTTCAAGGCACAGCTGAGAACAGCAAATCAAATCCAAAATGACAGAGGGTACCAGCAGGAAAGAGGACAAGAACAGAGTAGAAGTGCAGCCACGCTGGCAGCCCCTTCACTTCAGAGGCTCTTTCCTCTCCAGCTCATAAAAACAACACAGAAACAAAGCTCTGAGCATGGAGCCACTCCTGTTCTCAGGCCCTGCTCAGGAGGAGCATCGTGCCCAAGCCATGGGAAGCACAAGCAGGATCCCTCACCTCCCGACTGACAGCTGCCATCTCTCCTTCAGCCATGCGTGTCTGTCTGACAACGTCCTGCAAAGTTCCTCCGTCCATGTATTCCATCACCAGCCAGAGATCTTCATCAACAAGGAAGCTGGAAGAGGCAAACAATGGCATGGAGATGATCGTGCACTGCTCAATTCCCCCAGAGAAAAGCCTCGAGTGGAGTTTTGTTTCCAGGTCACTTGTAAATGAGGACAGAATCAGATGCAGAGACATTCCTGCCGGGCTGCACAGTCCTCGGAATCTGCACAGGCTAAAGGAGAAGGAGACACCTGTGAGAAAGGAGATGCCTTAGATGGCAAGCAAGGGAAAAATGCAGTTTAGCAACAGCCCAGATCAATGTGGAACCACACCACTTGCCCCCAGCTGCTTCAGCATCTGAACTCATCAGTTCCACCATTCCCTCCAGAACAAGGCAGCACAACTTGCAGAGTTATCCGGGGGAGGAGGCCGTGCAGCACTTAGGACAAAAGTGCTCAAGTGTTTGGAAAACTTTGCAGAAGGTTCCTTCAGACACAGGCAAGGCCACTGAAAAATGGGCAAATGAGGCATTTCTGGAAACAAGAACCTGGTCTTCCTGGCACCTGCAGCAATGGAAAAGAGTTGGGAAGGAGAAGCCAAGGGAAACAATTTTTGCTGGGGTTTATCAGCACTTGTCGTAAGACCCAGAAAATGGGGTCAACCTGAAGGGAAAACCAAACCAAAGCAACAAAAGCACACGGAGGGAGGGAACTGACAGGCTGTTGTTTTGGGAAGCTACGGCCGGGTCAGGCTTTTTCAGAACAGGCTACAGACTACGGATGCCAGGAAAGATTAACGCAGGGCCCGTGCACGGGGTAAGAGCTGAAGCACTCACCTGTCCAAAGAGTTGACAATGTTGGGGTTCTTCTTGTCCTTCAGGACCAGGATCTCATTCACAGCTCGTTCCCCGCTCTGCCCTCTGAGACTCATTTTCTTTATGGCCACCTGAAAGGACATTGCAGCCCTTGAACTGGAGGAGTCTGGGGCAGGAGGCCGCAGCAAACATGGAGCGAGTCTTTGTGGAGCGATGGAGCTGGGCTGTGCCAAACTGCCTTGGGATGGGACCCCAGGGCTCAGCAAGTGACATTCCCACCACCCATTTCTCTGCTCGCTGCAGGGCCGCTTACAGCACACACAGAGACATTTGGCCTCGTAAGCTCTGCAGAAATGGTCCCTCAGCTCTCAGCCTCAAAGCTCTCACAACATTCAGCCTGTGCAGGAAAGCTCTGCTGGCCCCCCAAAGCTGCAGCCACAGCTCCCAGCAGAGGGGAAAGCCCTGGAGAGCTGCCAGACGCGCTGGGCGTGGTGACACCGACCTCTCCTCCAGTGGCCCTGTGCAGTCCTTTATAAATGGTTCCGAAAGCCCTGGAGACAGAACAGCAGAGAAGAAAGAAGCAGCACTTTAGGCCCGGGGAGTGAAAGCCAGCCCAGACAGGAGATCTCTGCTGCCTGCAGCGTTTACAAAACACCCGTCTGCATCGACCCTTCAAACAGCAGCGCAGCAGCCACCAGCCCTGGGCCATGCAAGGTGTGCGAGAGAAAACTGAGGCCCAACACGAAGGAAAAGGGCCAGAGCAAATCCCAAATGGCCACACTGAATTGCTTTAGTTCAAAGCCCAGGGTGGGGAGCGGGTGTGGAACGAACTGGAAAAGAATGTGTTTCATCCTTTTCCATTTGCTGCCTACGAGCTGCAGGATCCACAAGGGCCCTGCCATCAGGAAGGTGATGCACTTTCCCCTCGAGTGCAGCAGCTCTGTGTCTGTTACTGAATGTATGGGCTTTAGCACCTGTGCTGAAAAGAGCGCTTTTTAGTTCATCTCTGGTCTCTGTTTCTAAACCCTTATGTTGAGAATCCTGACCGGTGGGTATTTTTAGAAGCAAAATATCTGAAAGAAAGCTTCTTGAGAACTGTTTTCTGACAGTCACCAGATGGTGAGTTGCTCTTTCAGGCAATCCAATTCCAGGGACAGAAGATCTTCCAGGTGCTGCTCCTTGCTGCAGGCAGGACACTGCCAGCCTCAGGGGCCTTTGGCGGTGCCTTCTGACCACAGTTACCAATTCTGATCAGGCCTGAGAGACAGCAGGATGGTGCCCCAGTGCCTGGAGCTCTTGGGAGCTTGCCTGGCTTCTCACTTGATCCTGCAGCAGCAAACAGCCGGCCCCTGCTTGTGCAGAAGTAACTGCCGTGCACTTACCCTTGGCCAACCTGCTCCAATTCCAGGTATTTCTCGGCAGGCTCCCCCACGCTCACGGTGCTCCCTGAAAGAAACCACATGGAAGACGCTCCCTCCCAGATGGAGACCCCGCCTTGCAGCATTGCCAAAATGCAGCCCCACTCTCTGGGGCCGGGAGCCCCTTGGTCTCAGCTGGGGAAGGGCAATAAATGACGCTGTGCCATTCAGCTGCAGAGCAAGCCTGGGTGCAGCCCATGCTGAGACACACACGCAGCGCCCTGCTCTGGCACACAGACACACAGCAGACGTACTCAGCTGCTCCAGGCACCACTGCCCCCTGCCCTCTGGCTGCAGGGCTGTGCTGCTGTCAGAATGTTCAGCCCAGGATCCCGCAGCAGAGGGAGCTTCAGTGTCCTCTTCCCAAGCAGAGGGACGTTCTCCGTCCTCTTCCCAAAACGCTGCAGGTTCCTGGTCTTCTTTCCAAGCCAAAGGACGTTTGCCATCCTCTTCCCATGCCAGGACATGTTCACCCTCCTCTTCCCAAGTCACAGGATGTCCTCTGTCCTCGTCCCATGCTGGGAGATGACCGCCATCCTTGTCCCACACCACAGTATCTTCACTGTTGTCATTCCAAACCATGGGATGTTCACCCTCATCTCCCAGAAGAGCGGGAAGTTCACTGTCATCCCTCAGAACAGGGGGAAGTTCACGGCTCTCTTCCTCCTCTTTGGCCTCCTCTTTGGAAGCAGAGGGAGCCAGAGGAGGAGCTGATGCTGCTTTCGTGCCCTGTGGACAGACGTGAGAGACGGGAAGTTCTATCTCAGTTATCGCCTTATTTATCCTCAGCTACACATCCAGCTGCACTAAGCAGAAATAGCATTTGGAGCTGCTCAAACTAGGAATGGGATGAAGTCGACATTGCCACTTAGTGCTGGGCATTCGATATTCCACCATGGCTAAAGCCAGCAAGCAATCTCCTGCCTGCAAAACCAGACCTGCAGCTCTTCAAAAGCTCTTCAGCAGAGAAGGAGAAAACTGCTGGGGATCCCTTTGCTGCTGCTGCTTGCAAAGACACTGACAGGAACTTTCCTTCACCTGCCCAGGCTGGCACTCGACTGCCACACGCCAAGCTCACGACTCGCTGCACAATTCCAACCACCAAAGGTTCCCTTCCCACTCACCGAAGGAGGAGCTGCTCGGGATCCACGCGTCAGGTGCCCTGCAACGGGAGAGGGAACATGAACCAGGTGCTGTTAGGAAAACCTGCCCGTGGTGGGAACTCCCACGGAGCAAGGCAACCCCGAGAGAGAGCATTTTGCATTCACAACATCGCTCCAGCAGCCACAGTGCCCTTGCACAGCAAGAGA
>JACBWW010000854.1:0-20352 GCA_020086605.1 Lanius collurio | reverse complement strand
CTCTATTTTCATGTGGATCTAGAAACCATTGCCTACGAACTTGCTGAATGTGTCTAAAAATCCTGCCTTTGAGGATCCTGCCTTACAAGTATCACCGTCTAGGGCAACATTTTGATTCTGACATTTAAAACTAAAAATGACTGCCAGTGGGGATAATTTACTGGAATGTGCTTCAGTAACACACAAAGATTATAGAGATGTTTCCCACTCTAATTTCATCATTGATGCATTTCAATTGATTTACCATCGCAGAAAGCCCAAGTGCTGCATTGTTTTTCCATTATGGTGATACCTTGCTTGTTGATTTAGGGGAAAAAAAGTAATTAATAGAAATACTCTTGTATTTACTGGCATGTACAGAAGGACACTTTAAGACATGGTGCTCTGGAGCACTACAGTGTCGGGCAGTATTTGGTAGGTAATCTGAGAGTTAATGGAGGACAAATATATATGTGTTTGGTCAAAGCAGGAATTGCCAGTGCGATCGACATTTACACTTCACCAAATCAAAATCACTAAGGGGTTTTAAGCTCTCCCAATCATCCACTGAAATAACACATTATCCCTCTCTGATACATGGCAAGCCTCAGCTTCTCAGGCAGTACCAAACAGGACCATCTATACCCCAGTAAGGAGCTTCTACGCAATTCCACTCTTATGCTTTGATGATAAATATGCTTATCTGCCTTTTTACCATGGAAAAACAGCATTTGTTTAGTTGGAAAATAGGTACACAGTTCGTGAAATGTGTGAAGTAGGACTTAACACATGAAAGAGAAAAAACACACTAAGGAGGACATCAAGAACCCAAAGACAGATCTAAGACCTGGCCATGTGAATTGCACTCAACAAACTGAAGAAAAATCACAGAAAGATCAGAACTACATCTGCTCAGAAATTCTCAATCTGAATACTCAAAACTAAAAAGGTTTTTTAGTAGTTGTTCAGTTTTGAGAAGGTTCTGTTGACAAAGTTCCATTTACTTAGATTTCTTGCTAGTCCCTGGGGCAGGCTGATGGGGAAGCCATGCTTCCAGAGTACTTGGCTTCACAGAGACCCCACCACAGGCAAATCTCACACACTAGTTTCACTGCTGCACTTCAGGGAGCCTTGAAGCTTGCAGAGCCAGCTCAGGCCAGGTGTTTCAGAGTTTCAGATTCCCAGGCCTGTAGGAACTGGGCACAAGCTGCTGTTGTTCAGGTTGATTTTTTAAAGTGGAAAAAACCCCAAACAGCCAACATGCAAAATTCAGCCAGGGAGAAGCATTTCACTTGAAAAAACTTAGAATTCCAGAACTTATTTTCTCCGTGAAGTTCTGGAGTTTACTGCCCCTTTTCTAGATTTAGCAATGTTGGAGCTTCCCATGAATGCAATTTCGACAAGTTCTTATTTATCACCCTCCCACTGAGAGGACCCAAGTCCTCAAGGCACAAGAGATAATGTTGAAATTATCTACATGACCTTCTGCCACTGATATCTCATGTTGCTGGGATGGGGCAGGGGAGAGAAGAAGGAGTTTTTTTGCAGGCAATTCTGATTTTCATCCTTCCTTCCCAACCTCCCTCATAATCTTAGAAAGATAAATTTCACAGAAATCCAAGCCTATGTTTTGTTGGAAACTCACTGAACAACATGTGAGTAGTGGAACTGCTGAATCTAAGCAGCTGGTAGGTCTATTCCCTTTCATTTTTGTTTTAGCTGTTGAATTTCTGCAGAAGTGTCATTTTGCTTACAATATAGACCTCTGCTTTGTACTCCATGTGTATTCCCAGTCATCAGGGAAACAAAGAAATCTTACCATATATAACATATGCCTCTCTTTTCTGTAGTTCATTCTTTATTGCTATAAAGGAATTTTAATGTATGACATCTATTAGAATTTAAGTTGTGAAGGAAGAGATAGCAAGATGGTCAATTTGTTCTCCTTGCCAAATAATGTACATGTTCATTTTTACATAATACTGTCATCTCTCAGGATATATAGCTGTCATTTCCTCAGCCAAAACTAAAAATCACTTCACAATAAAATATCTTGTCATATTTTACAGCATAAAAAAGGTCTCAGAGACAAATAGGCCAGGGGAAAAAAAATAGCCAAAATCAATGTATGCTGACCAGGGCTGCAGCTGAGTGAGTTTTTGAGATGTGGTATTAATGCTCACATGCAATTTAATTTTCAGAGGTAGAACCCTGTGAAAGACTGGCTAGCTATTCATTAGGACACTGTGCATTCTTTAGTTGTATTTTAAAATCTAAATTTATGATGGGAAGGCTATTTCAGGCAATTCAGTTAAAGCTAATACAGACACTAACTGATATGGGTAATTGTTTCTAGAAAAGTCATTGATCTACTGCATTCACATGAAATTCAGCTGGAGCAGATATTTATTAAAGTTCCTTTTATTAGAAAAAAATAAAGAAAACTAGAAAAGTGTGGTCCCAATTTAGCTAAGCATCAGAAGGTTTGACACTTCTCACTACATTATGAACATGGCTTTTGAGAAAGAGGCTACTTCTTGCTGCCTTTTAGTCAAGAGAGCTGAAGAGCAAAGATGACAAAAGGTGTGGTAGAAAACAGCACACGGGCCATTGCGGGACTGTGATCTCTCTTGCTTTTGTGCCAGATGAGAGCAAACTCCTGCGTGCTAAGCCACAGTCGGGAGCTGGAGGTCATGCAGGCACTATGAAAACCTACTGCAAAGTTAGTGGTGGAAAGCTGAAATACCTAACTTTATCTGAATGTCTTATGCTTTGGGTGGAGTCTGACAAATACTTGTCTCCAAGTAACCATGTAGGTGCTGGTATTGGGAAGAAGCTATCCAGTTGAGAGACCATATTGGTGCAGAACCAAGAGAAAATATGAAACACCCATCAGGAAAATAATTTATTTAATAGGAGTCATCAAAACAAGAGCTCTCTGGTCATGCCAATGTTCACCAAGGATCCAAGAAGGTCAAAACGAAATTTAACCACTGCAGAAAAGATTCACTGTTTAGAGCATTCATCTTAGATGTGGGAAAGCCAAGTTCCAGCCCGTGACTAAATCATGCACACAAATGATTCATGCATGTCTCCTGCCTCCCCAATGAGTGCCCCAGCCAGCAGGCTTCTACCTCATTCCAGGAAGGGAAGATACCTGGAAAGCTTTTCATTTCATCCCAAGCAGAAGCCAGGAACACTTCTGAACTCTTCCCTTTTTTGCCAGAAGAAGGTTGTGTTCCTCTTCTGACTCTGGTGTGGTGTGAAATTACATTGGGCACAGCCTTGTGCTTGCACACAATCCCACAGAACAGCTTACCACTGCTCTCTTAGCAGACAGGAGAGTATTACTGTTGCTCACATGCTGAGGTGTTAGCAAGCAGACACAGCACCAGGGTAGGACTGAAGCAGAAACACTGCCATGCTGGAGAAATGCTCACTGACTGCTTTTGCCTAGGAAGTGGCACTGAGTTTACCAGTGAGTTGCTAGAGCAGAGGGAAAAAGAGCCTCAGGTGGGAAAAGGTAGAAGAGAAAGAGGATGGAAGAAACATTTAGTCTGTTCCAGTTACCTGGTAAAGGCAGCAAAATTTACAAGTCACCAAATTGAATCTAACCAAGTGCTTTCTCCTTCCCTGAGAGTTTGCCACCTGTTCAAGCATGTACTTTGTACAAGTTCTGTCCTTAGTTTCATGAGATAATCAAAGCTCTTCAGGAGAGGGTACAGGAAGACTTGGAAGCTGCACAGTGTGAGAGGCTGTAAACACAGCAGTGCAGCCTGCAAGCTCCTCTCTGCTAGGACATGGTGCCAGAAAGCAGATCTGGGTGCCTTCATTGCATGGGAATATCACTCACACAGACCGTGCAGTGAATGGCACCTTTGCTACCTCCTCTAGAGAAAGATGAACCCATGAGTTTCCAGGCCACGAGGAAATGGGTCCCCAGAGCCTGTGACAGGGCCAGGAACAGACCCAATTCCCATCTTCCTTGCTCATAACCATGATACAGCAGAAAGCCTGTCCTGTGGATCTGTGCCAGAAGAATGAGCAAAGACTCATTTCCCTGCCCCTAGTGTCCTTTGTTTCCTTTCATTTTGCAAGTCAGGAACAAGGCAATGCTTGGCCCCAAGTGTGGACGGCAGGAGAAAAGCAATGATGAAAAGTATTTCACAAGAAATACTGGGCAAATAGCTGAACACCTCCCATTGCCTCACATGCCTGCTGTACATAAAGATGAATGGCTTTTGGTCGACTGCTTATTTACATAAACAGTCACATAAGGCTGGTCTGACCTAAAAAAATATGAAATATGTCACAAACTTACACGGTTGTAGGACTTGAGTTAACTAGGACAAAAGTGCATGACCCTCCTACATTAAATGGTAAGGGTGGAACAGGAAACATGATGCTCTGTCAGGAATAGCACAGAGAAACATTTATTTCAAAATAAACAGGTAATTCTTTAGCCTCTAAAGCCAGTATATTGCTTGCCTTCCTGCCAAGGATGACTGAGTAAGGGATTATTCTTAGATGTGTGACTGAGAGTAAAATCACAAGCCCTATTCAAACCTTAAGAAAAAGTGTATCTGATGTTTTATTTAAACAGGTCTTTGCAAAATTCATCAAAACTATACCAAGAAAGCACCAACAAATTACTCCACCACCCTAAACACCAGGGAGAGGTGACACCTGTCATGCTGTCTGTGACAAGTTCTCAAAGTTCAGTAGGTGGTTCTGGCCCTGCCCTGCTTTAATGTCATCTATGGCAGCTTCGCCTCTAACCTACACTGCTCGAGCTCAGTTTAATATTTGTGCAGCAGAGGAATAATGTTCTTCTGGGAGACCCTTGGGACTGTGAATCTGGTCTGACAGGGGCTTTGGTCATATCTCCTGCATGACATCTGGCAAGGCCCGGAGGCCCTTCCTAGCTTTACCTGATGCTCAAGAGGAGCGCTGTGACCATCAGGAAAGGAAGGTTTTGGGCACAAGGACTAGCTCTTGACCTCAGCCATTCCAGCACTTCCACAGTACAATTTGTCATCAGACAGGGAGGTGTCTCTAGATCACTTTGAGGAGCTCAGGTCCTTTAAAAGACACCTCAGTGAGACTGAGCCAGCCACAGATGATCTGAGCATAAATGCCCACTCAGTTACTTTCTAAGCTAAGAGAAGCTAAAGTGAACAAGCAGGAGCACACTGAGCAGGAGAAAGGAGGCACCTCAGTGCCCCCATTTGCCGTGGGACATTCCTGTGACTGGGTGCTTCCAGCTGCCTGTCCCACAACACAGGGGACTGGATGTGGTGGTGCATCCTCCCCCAAACCCCAGCCTGCACTATGATCTGAGAAATTCTTGCTAGGCCTTGAGGAACAGCACTTGGGCTCAGCTCCTCTCGAACTTATCAGAAACACTGTCTGCTTTCAGGAACCTGTGCTGTCTAATGAGCTTTTTTTTTTAATGAACAGCACTGGAAACTTTTTTTTTACCTGAATAATGACCAAAGTGGGATAATATTTCTGCTCTCAAACTTTCAAAGAAAGTTTCCCACCCGAAGTGTGGCCAGGATGAAACACTGTTATGACTAAAGCCCACTGTCTTGCAGCCCTATAAACAGTGATCCAAAATGAGACCATTTGAGCAATCCTGGCCCACAGCAGGCTGTGACCAGCAATCTCCCTCTGAGTGGGACACCTCTCAGAGCCAGTGAACTCTCAGGTTTGCTATACTTGGGGGATCACTGAACTATGACAGAGCCCACTCCTCAAGGCTTGACCCTTCATCCTCTGAGAAGATGCAAAAACATCTGGAGTATTTCAATACCTTTGAGGGGAATTTTTCACAGGTTATCTTGTACAGACTCTTTAGACCTGTGTGCATGCAAGGGTACATATGCTATAGCAAAAGTGGGAGAAATGCTGCTCTCCTAGATTCTTAAGTATTTTAAATGTGTAAATTAGACCTGTAAGTAAGTTAACATTGTGGAATTGTAAATCCTATATGAATCCTTCCCTAAATTGTTTAACTTAAGTCATAAATTAAGTTAAATGCTGTGAAATTAAGGTGCTGTTCAGTTTAAGTGTGAAGTGCTGTTGGGCCTTCAGGCCTATTCCCTTCTATCTTACCCTTTCTACCATTTCCACACCCCCACTCCCCCTGTTAGTTTTATTTCATGGCAGTTTGATTGACTCTGGATTTTTGTTTACTTTTCCTCGGTGTGCCTTAACCATCCAGTAAGTGGTAGAGTGAACCTTGCCAATGGCTGAACTTTGTCATGGTGTCACTTTTACATTAGAAATGTTTTTATGGATACCTTTGCCAGTGA
Source organism: Lanius collurio (assembly GCA_020086605.1). Classification (NCBI taxonomy): domain Eukaryota; kingdom Metazoa; phylum Chordata; class Aves; order Passeriformes; family Laniidae; genus Lanius; species Lanius collurio. Next base: position 14,056 of record JACBWW010000854.1, on the reverse strand, counting down.
TTCTTTAAGCAATCTTAAAACACTCATTCACGACACTGGGCAAGGAACTCCCCTAATAAAAAGACACTGGTTAGGTGCTTGCTTGCTCCTCCACACATTCCCACACAAATTGCCCAGAGGGAACACATCTTCTCCATAACTATCTCAGTTAGAAGTTAGCTTACATTTTTGTTAGGCTGGCTCCACATGAGAAAAAGTCTCTTCAGGAGATTGCTGGGTAGATTGCTTGAGCAAGTAGGTTCAGTTGAAGTTCAGATTAGCATCTAGACTAAATTAACAAGCTTTTTTTTGCCTATTATTAATTCTTAATCTAGGAGACCACATGAATTTCTACACCTGTGACTGAGTATTTGTTTTCTACCTGTTTAAGTAACCGGTAAACATGCATATGTAGGGTTTGTCAGTAAGCATCTATTGGGACTCTGTCTTGGCCCTGATTTACTGGGAAAACCACTTACTCTTTGATTTCTTTTTCAGGTCAGATTCTCTGTACATCATTCCAGAGAATGTCATTTACAGACAGTTGTTATCATGTTTACTTTGATCCTAGACATACTCAGCTGGAAAGAAGTACAAGGAATTTAGGGGACATAATTACTAGAATTCCTTATACTTGCCAATCTGGCTGCATTGTGAAAACTCCATTAAGTGTATTGGAGAAAACCTCGAATTTAAGCATTATTTGCCTTATTAATTTATGTAAAAGCATTGCTCCAAAGAGGAGGTCAAGTATAATTTCAGTTGCCACTGCAGCTAAATACCTTCAATTAAATTTCTATGACTGCATAGCATCATAATAGCACCTTACACCTCCAGGGTTTTTACTCAAAAGGCCTTAATAATTTTATAAATCTTTCAAAGATTGAGAACCTGGCCTTCAAGCTGCCCCCTGAGATGGGACTAGACTTCAGAATACCTATTCTGCAGAGTACAACCAAAGCATTCCACCCATCTTCCTCCAGTTATGAAGTCCAAGTAAAAGTCCTGAAGGACCCCCACTGCAGGAGCTCTTCTCACACAGGTCTGTCTGTCTTAGCAGCTTCCACAGCCTGGTGCTTTATATCCTGACTCCTCTCAGGCTGCAGAGAAATTTAATACTGGAAATTCTGATACATACTAAATGGATTTGGGCACTAACTGTGAGGAACAGTGCTATAGCATAGAAGAAAAGCTACAGAAAAAATATGTTTGCTTGTGATAAATATATTATAGCTGTATGGCAGCAAACATGTCCTACAAAACACAGAATATGCCAACTGCTTTAATGAGATGCATTATTGGTAAAATTAGTCTTTAAATGCAGCATGTGCTGATTACCACAAACCCTGGCATGTTGTACAAGCCTTGTACAAGATACTTCATCTACAAATAATGCAACTAACAGATGAAGGAATTGCTTCTGAGATTACTCAGGCTCCAGCTGTGAACTGCTGTGACCTCTCCTCATGGATGCTGAGGATATGCCCACTCAGCTTGGATAAGTGGTCTCTTTGAGGCAGGGAGCAGGTTTCAGAGCTGTCTATTTTTGCCCTTCCGATCATATCACCTGCTGTCCTCCATTGCCTCACTTCTCCTGAGGGTGTATTGGACTACTGATTCAGGTCCCACAACCAACCAGAGGGAGAATTAAAGACCCTATGATCCCAAAGAAACCACAAAATAATTCTGCTGTGGCAGCTGATGCTGCATACACTTCTGCAGTGGAAAAATCGTATGTCAGCCTGCTGCTTTTGTGCAAGCAGTGATGGGATTGCATAGAGATTGAAAACACAACACAAATAAACCAGCTTCTTGCTCTGTACCTTCATTTTAAACTCCTCTTTCTTTCAGTTTCTCTCCTCTTTCTTGCCAGTTTCTCTATCCTCCCCTCAAAGGCAGCAGAAGGCTCAAGAGAGGGGGAGGGATGTATCACCTTGACAGTGTAAACCCAGTCTAACACTGAAATCATCAGATTACAAGTTTGAAAAAAAATTGTATGGTTACATTTCTAAAACTACTTTTTTGGATTTGGCCCTTTCTCTCATGTCCAAACTAAGGTCAATTTGAAGCTTTACCTCTCACATGGACTATCCATGTCCTGAACTCTCTACACATACTACTTTGGTACGTATAAGAGAAGGGCCCAAAACTGCTTCAGCCATGTGATGGTGGCTTTCCAAGGACCCTGAGTGCAAGGCTGGCAGCCCTGCCCTGTGCTTGTCAGAGTCACAAAAGTCCATCAACACAGGCTACCAGACCAATTGCACGGTATATTTGGACCAGACCATGGCTCACCCCTCACCTGGATGCTTGGGGAAAGGGGAGTAGCTGCAGCATCACCCCCCACCCTACTCCACCCCACCCCACCCACCCCCCCACAAATGCCAGGTATGTTATTTTATCCCAATGACTTCAGTATCTACCACTCCCTATCTCCAACACCCCATGAGCAAGCAGGATGGCACGTTGTGAGCAGACCTGTTTATTAAGCACACAGGAATTTCCATGATTTGCTCTCAGACAGACCAGGAGGTTTCCTCCAGGAGACCCAGAGACTGCTGTTCTGGTGAAACTGTGTGCAGAGTTCTCAGCATTTCGTGGGTCACTGTAAGTGGCATTTAACGTTGCTAATCCTTTTAAACTCCTGCACTGGTTCTTTTCATTAGGTCACTATACCCACCAATTACATATGCAGGGCAGTGGAAAGCTCAGCTTTTCTCTCTCCTCTGGCTCAAATTCTCAATACTTTGGGAAAATACAAACAACCCACTGAATAGAGGCTGTCACCTTCATTTCGTGGATTTTGTCATTGAAAGGCAGCGTTTTGCATAAAAATGCACAAGAATAGCCAAATGCTCATCCAGCCAGTATCTTATACAGCAGTTGCAGGTATCTAGATAGGGAGAAGACAAGCAGAGATACTTTCTGAGCATATTCTCTCAAACTCAGCTTTGGGCTCTGGAAATACCAGAGCCCAAAGTAAATTCCATGTATTTGGGCTCCCTACATCATCCCTTCCCCCTGTGTTTCCCCGGCTGTTTTTTTTGGACTCATATACTAGATGCTAGAGGTTTACAACATGTGGTAGTGGTATGCAATTTACCAAGGCATCCTCCTCTCCCCTTCTGAGCCTCCCAAAACATCCTGTTGGGGGAGATTACTTAGAGACTTTTTTGCCAGCCATATTTCCACTCCAAACACCACTATACTGTGGATTACTGCAGACTTGCACTGGTTAACGAGCTGCCAAGGAGCCATTGTCACAGGGTATTCATCTAGAATAATCTTACAAGTGGGCATAGTTAAAACCTAAAGAGTGGAGAAGAGAAAAGACATATATAGCCTGGAGCTTCATGCATATTTTGAAAGAGTTTATCGCTAGAGATGAACACTTAAGGGATGAACACTCCACCATCTTTTGTTTTCATTCTGATGACTTGAAGCTTCTGACGACTCCGGGACTGACTGAGCCTTGATACAACCTTTTCCATAGCATACCTGAGTGCGAGGTTCTGGATGCAGATGGCAGAACAATGCAGCCGTGCAAGGGCTTCTTGCTTCACAGAGCTGAGCAGCACGGAGGAAGCACCACCATGGATGGCTTTGGTGCTTGCAGCTCTGGAGCAGCAGCGCATGGGGCAGACATAACTTCCCTGCCCAGCCTGCTGTACATCCCAGAGAGTTTTCCATTCCAGCGCATTCCAAGGAGATGCAGCAACACCATTACCCTTTATTTCCTATGGAGTCTCCTGAAAATATCTCCCAACTTTCTTAGCCCTATCACCCAGCACCACCCTCACAGTCACACATACAACATATACTACAGTGCATGGTGTCTATCAAACACCAGCAGGCTAGCACAGCAGAGACTTTATTTTCCTATGGCTGCAGTGGAAATGACTGTATGACATGTAGAAACAGGTTTTCTGCATGGGAATTGCAAGAATGAGCATGGCTATCAGAGTTGCCAGCCCTTGTATGAGCTGGACTCTGCTCGAGGCCTTTCTACTTAAAATTTTTTCCCAGCTGGCAGTGAAGAAAACAGTCTGAAAGAAATACTGTTGCAACAGGCTGGAATCTTGCGCACTTGAGTGTATGTGCTGGGCCCAGCTGGGCTTTCTGGTCGAGAACTGTCTGGGCTGAGTCAGCAGTTTGGCACTCCTGGATGCCCGACTCAGGAATGTTTCCCTATCTGAAAGGACAATATATATCCCTGTATGTCTGGAAGTTAAGGCCAGAGCTCCGCTGACATGAAGGTGCACGCTCTCCTGGCAATGAAGCCCTAAGGCATGATGTCTGAGGAGCCAGAGGGAAACATAACACTTTAACAGAGGCTGGTCAAGTGATTTGTACAAGCCATCAGCAGAACACACAGGATCCTTGCATTCACCTTCAGCTTCTCCTGAATTCTTAGGCAAAGACCTCTTGTTCAGATCCAATTTCTTCAACTGTAGTAGAGAAAAGACCCCAGTAAAGGCTCAGTCACCACCTATTTTTCTTTTCCTGTGTGAGCTTCCCCCTCTACAAATTGTTAAGAGGTAGTTTGTGTATCACCAATGCCCTTGTCACAGTATTTGAAGGATTTCCTGGTAGACAGCAAAGAACACACAAGCCCAGAACTAAGTGACAGCAAAGGAGATGCAAAAATCCTCTGAGGGTGGTGGAGCAGAGGAACACCTAATTGCAGGGAAACTATCTTCCCTTTGCCTATGACAGTCACCCATGGGTGAAGAAAAAAAAAAATCCCCAAACCCAGCACTCACTACCCAAGGTGACTCTTCCCTAAAGTACAACACCCTTCCCATGGATGGCCACTTCAAGTCCCTTCCTTCATCTTGGTAGGGCTTGAACATGGCTTTAAAATTATCAAGATGGCGTAGAGAGAACAAAAGAAGGTGAGAAGGAGGTGCAGGAGGAAGTACTTCTGGGCTGGACGAGCATGTTTGCTGAGGAAAGAAGCCAAGAATAATCCTATAGAACTGTTGTCTCATTTATCCCGTACTAATAAGAAAAGAAGGCACATTCATGTGTGCAGCGGCTACTATGTGACTTTAACTTCTCCAGTCCGAGCCAACACCAAAAGTGAATAATGCAATCATCCTAGTGACTTGTTCTTGCTGCCTGGAGTCACCAAGGGACCACTTGGACAAAAAGGTACCCAGCTGCAGCACAGTGTTACTGCTTTGCCTGCCACATATTGCTAACGCTTCTCTCAGATGAGTCAGTCAATGCTGGGGAACGGTTGGGTTGATGAACAGGCAAAGCCTCATAAATCCTACAAATGCAGTTGCCCTAAAATATCATACACTTCTTCCCCTCACCTTGCCACCTCCCAACCTTTCTGCAACTTCAGGGGCCTGAGCCCTGGAGACTAACCATCACATCTGAAGATAACCTACTTAAATATATTGTCTCTGCCTGTTGGGAAGCTTCAGAATAGGAACCAGCTCAATCACTCCCTTAACTTCACTGTGAACTTGTCAGATTGGACAACGGAGCAGAACTACCATTTACTTGCCCTATTTGAGATCATCACCTCCACCCTTCCCACCACCTACACAGACACTTTTCCTCAGGAAGCAATTACATTGCCATTCATTTTAACAAAAGTTATTCAGCGTCTGAATTGGCCTTCAACAAGGCCAGCATCAGAGAGGCACACTCATTACAGGCTCACCCATGAATACCAACCCCTCCCTCAGAGGGTTTAGCCCACATGAAAGCCCAGTCTTTTGGGAGTCGTTTGCAGCATTCTGTCCACGAGAGTTCTCCAAACAATGTGCTCATAGTACAACTTACATTGATCAAACAGGTTAGCCATTAAGCAACCTCTTCACTGTCAAGCTTTACACACAAAGCCTTTTCCTCTCTTAAGATGTAAAAGACCTTCTTTTAAGGTATGAAGCATAAATAAACTCAGATGCAGTGTTATGAGACACGCTATGAGAACTGCTGTCTGAGTGAGGGTTGATCTGGGCCAAGGAATGAAGCAAAAAAAGAGCTGGCATGGCCCAGGGCGTGGCCAAGGTGTCTCAAATCCTCTGACCCCACAGAGAAACCAAATACCTTTGTGCTTCATGACTTAGAATTTTCATTTTCACATCCTGAAGTTTTTTTAACCTCATTTTCTTTGGAAACAAGGCTTAGGCTGTGCCTTATTTTATGTTTACGTGTGCATGTCCCTACAGACTTTTCAACTTATTGGCCAGTCTCAGCAACACTTAACAGATTAAAATACAAAGTTTTCACAGGATTTTTGTTTTTGTGGAAACTAACTTCTGAGAAAAAGTCTAGAGACCTGAGTCAGCTGCAGTGTGAGATCAGTCCCTACTATTTATCAGTGACTACATTTTAGAAAGGGCCCTTAGAAATGATGAAAAACTTCTTTCAGATGTTGTGGAAATACAGTAATTCAGGGACTTGCATATTAGCTGCTCAAGGGTATGGCCAGCCTTGAGCTGAACATCTGTAAGAGATCAGTCCTTCATTCTGGCGCTCAAAAAGTTCTTGTTTGAGTTCTTACAGACCTTGACTCTCGTCCTATTCCCTAACTCTATAGACTCAGATCTTCTAGTCCTTCTCACTGACTTCCTTCCGGGTTCCAATGCTGTTTGTTTTCTCAGCTCTGTGATAACTAGGTGCTCAGATGGATCTGAATGTGGCATGAAAATAAACCCCCAGATGAATAATGCATCTCTTTAGCTCTTACCTTCCCTTCCTTGACAGTGAAAGGTTGTCACATTTGTTTTCACCTTTACATTCAGCCAGCTGAAGAAAACTGCTGGCATCTACACCTTGTGCAGACTCTTGGAGAGGCCAGAATTGCAAATTCATGCTCCTTATGCCTTTATCATCATTACAAGTTGGTAGCTTTGCATCTTTGCATTTCTGTGAGCAACAAAAACAGCTGATCTCTCTTCTTCTTCTGCAGAAGTATGCTAAGCAGAGGAATGGTCATTCAATTTTTGCCCTGATTTTCAAGCAAAGACTGTGGATTAATTGGTTCAAAGAAGAGGAATATTCTCTGGCCATTAGCAAAACGAATGAGAGAAGACACCTTGTCAGTGAAATGTGAAGGCAAATTCTGTTGTGAAGTGTCCAAACTCTTAAGACTTTTCTAAGTCCTTAGCTTTTGCAGAGACACAGTTCCTAGTCAGGTCACTGAGGACTTCTACCTGAGCACAGATAGAATGACATGAATAGGTTTCAGATACAGCCTCAGGAGATTCAAACCCTTATTTCAGAATTTGGTTTGTTCTACTACATGCACTAGAAGTTTCAAATTACTCTTTTGGACACTTTCCTATATTTTTCCTTTTCTATAAATAGGGAGCCTACAGAACAAGATGAAAAGTGACCACCTCTTAACCCAAGGATAGGAATAGTCCAAAGCATTGCCATACAAGTTTTTCCAGTCTCCACCCTGCCAGGATAATGGACTGCCCACTGTGAAGCTACCTCTGGGCTAAAAGAGCCGTGCGGCCCCCCTGCTGATTTGGGAGTTTGGCCTTTCTGCTGTGGCTGCCAAAAGTGACATGGGTTAGTGCTAGGTTTGCTTTCTATTAACAGCTGTGCTGAGATCATGAGGTTTCTTAAGCTCTCAGTGTCCAACTGAAAACTTTCAGTCAGCAGTGCTGTTTTCTGGTGGAATCACACTGGTGACCTAGAGGTGAAAGATGATTTCATCTGTGTTTCTACTAAAACAACTTCATGGCTCAGAGTTCATTCTAATCCATAAGTACTGTGAAAGCAGCCCTAGAAATGACTATGAACCTGTGTGGTTGCATTTATACACAGCAGGGCACCTTTGAGCATCTGTACTTGAATGCAAAGATCTGAACTCCTCAGAGTGAGTGATTTAGGCATTTGTAATTATGGCACAGCCTGGGTTTATTAAGGCTACTCATTAATGAACTTTGAAGTATACTTAAAATGCAGAGAAGTGGAGTTAAGATGAGGCAGGTTCAATTTCAAATTAATAGCAGGAATCTATTAAAAGGGCAGTAACAGGAATACTGAGGAACCATAAAGTCTGTCATTACACCATATTCTAATGGCAAGCAAAAAGTTCTAAAAGTGCACATGGCAGTCATACAGGCAGTTCTGACTGAACTTCTCTGCCCACTAAACACAGATCTGGGCTAACTCCGTGAGGTAGTTGTCTTGAACTCAGAATCCAGCTGTTCATACTGAAGGTAACTGCTAACAAGTCTATCTACTAGGCCCACAAATAAGTATCATAGAACCATAGAATATGCTGAGGTAGATGGTATCCATGTGGATCATCAAGTCCAACTCCTGGTCCTGCACAGGATAGCATAAGAATCACACCATGTGCCTGAGAGCATTGTCCAAACACTTCTTGAACCCTGTCAGGCTGGTGCTGTGATCACTGCCCTGGGGAGCCTGTTCCAGTGCTCAGCCATCCTTTGGGAGCAAAAACCTTTTCCTGATATATAACCTAAACCTGCTCTGGCACAGTTTCATGTTGTTAGACATAGAATGTTTGCTAAAATTATGGAAAAGGTCCTGATAATAATTTTTTCAGTACATCCCAGTACATTTTATGAGCACTCTATAAACACCAGTGAGACAGTTTCTGATACCTTCTTCTTCCTTCTGGCTTCTCAACACTAAAATTTGAGATGGGCCCAAACCTTGGTTTAGATCCAGATCTGGTTTACAGGTTAGCTTTGGCCTAAATCTATAGATGCATCCTCCTAAATTTTTTAATCCAGGTCAGACTTTTGAAGCAAATCTCCTGATCCTGACTATTGCCTGTTCTTTGGTTTACATTGCAGAGAGGTCTCAGGGCACATGAGAACCCTCTCAGATGGAAGTAGGCAGCAGGATGCATTCCCACTGTCAAGGACTACAGGACCCTGCCTAATGTGAAGCAGAGGCATCAGGATGTCTGACGTGATCACAGGATCCTCAGCACCAAGTAGTTCAGGCCAGTAGACCCACTCAAGGGGGTCTACCCCTGCACTACTGTCTAATAGAGACATGACATTGATGCCCTAGCATAGAAATATCTGAGTAGACACTAGGTACAAAGCATATTGCATGGGGTTTACATTTCTTCCTAAAAAATGTGTGTGTTCATACTGAAAGAAAAAGGAAACAAACATTGCTGTCATGAGCAGGGACCACGGCCATTGCTCAGTGTAATCTTGATTCAGACAATAAATATTAGAAATGCTGTTTCCTGTGCTGGTGAAACAGACAGCAGGATGTCAGCACAAATGCTTCCTGCTGCATTTCCTGGGCTTGATTACGACAGTGTGTTTGTGTGAAAAATAACACAAGCAGAGGTGGGTTTGGAAAGCGCAAAGTGCTGGGTGTGGTAGCAGGTCTCAAAACTGTCAGTACAGGGGAGTAAGTGGTCTGCAGGAGGTCCTTGGGAGCCCAGGGGACCCTTGTCATAAGTGCCTGCCTAGCAGAGCAAAGCACCCTCAGGCATGTCCCCTGGGGCAGCGAGCCAGCTGCCTGCGAGGCCTCCTGTTGTTGAAGGGGCAGCTTGAGGTTGCCTTCTCTGAGTGCCGAGCACAGCCAGTACCTCCCAGACAGTCTGTACTTGGGGCTGCTGCCAGGAGCCCGCCTCTGACTCCTCTCCTATGGTGGTTTAAACTCCAGCAAGGATGCATTTTCCAACCCTTTGAAAAAAAGTGATTTAATCTTAACTGTTCCAGTAGGCTGCAGTTTGCTAAACACACGAGGCAGATTCACCCTGTTGAGATACTTGCTTACTAAGGATGATTAACGATGGCTTTAGAAGTTGTATGTAAACTGTGGTTTAGCAAGACTGGAATAAATATATAGGCAGTACTTTCCCACCTTAGATCTGGTTATGATCTAGGAAACAAGGGGACCAGAAAAGCATTGGCGATAGGAATATTAAGAAGCAAACTCTGGGTTTTCTGTGAGCAGTAGTCTTATCACAGTAGTCTTATCACAAATGGCCAGTAGATTAATTTATCACCACATACATGATTATATAACTATGTATCATTCAAAATTACTTAATATGAAGAGTAACACTGATTACCGTTACAACTGTAGAGTATTTGAAATTAAAAGCAGCAGAACTTTTGAGAGACATTAAAATTATGTTGTATTAATGACAAGATAGGAAGAAATAAGATTATAGGAGAGTCTTTGGCTCACACTGGGGTTGTAGGAATGAATGTCCATCCATATTGAAACATATACCTGCAGATGCCCTGAGATTTTCTCTGAAACAATCTCCAAAATTTGTTGGGTAGGATTTCTCTCCTAGTAGGCTGCCCTCCTACACATATCCTGTATCGCAGATCTTCAGTTTTGAAACTGAATGTTTTGTCTCTGTGGCTTGTTATCCACATAATCACACAACTATTGACTTCTATGTCATTGTTGCCCACGATTTCTGCATGCCATTAGCTCTGTTTCATTGCTCTCTTCTCATTGCGTTCCATGTTTAAGTAAGTATAATACTTGTCTTCCACGGCAAGTTCCCAGCTTCCTTACAGCAGGTGTCTCCCAGTGTCATAATTGCCAGCCCATGGCTAGGGGTCAAGAGGCATCAGAGCTTAACTTCCATCATATTGGTAATAAAAGCACCTTCTTTGGCCAAGTGCCTATCTGCTGCAGCTGAGCCTCTGCTGAAATGAACGCAAAAGAGTCCTGGTTTAAATAAAGCCCCAAGCACTTCTGCAGTGCACACCAACACAGTTCTGCTTGCTCCCAGGAAGGCAAGGAGCTCCTTGAGCCAGCTCCTTTGAGCCCTTTAACACCCTAGTGAGCAAGCTGAGTCTCTTCTCTCACCACACTCTACACAGCAGATGACAAGATGGGCTCATTAGCTCTTTCACATTAAAAATGTCAGCAAATATTTGACACGAACCATCCTTTCTCACAATACATATGAGCTTGCAGGAAAAAAGAAAAATAAAAAAAAACCCCACAGCCTGTCTATATTCCTTAGCCATCTTAATACAGACCTGCTGTCTGATGCCCCATCTGCTCCAGTGTGGCTGCAGTGCATGCCAGCCAAAGGATTTTTCTTGGGCAAAGATATGGTACCCTTCTCAGCGGTGGAAATGAGCATAGCAATAACTCTTTTTCAACTATTCAAGGTGAAAAACAAAAGAGACATAAAAGTGACAGCAGTGACAGCCCTCTGTCACAAAGTCTTGAAAATTGTTGCCAACAAAGAATGAGTGAAAATTGAAAGCTGATGGACGGTTTGCTGTTTAACACGGTGCTCTTAATCCTGCAGGATCCTGAGGCATCTTCTTTGTTATATTTGGCCAACACACACACCCCAACGAGCCTCAGAGGCACAGAGGGCTTGGCAGATGTCTTGCGTGGCTTCGCAGTCCCTGAAACTCCTCTCCCCATGCACTTGGGAATCCTGCCAGCACCAGACACTGTTTGGTACATACTGGGGGTGGCAGCAGAGGTGTATCATGAGGGAGGCAGAGTTTGGCCCCTGCTGTGAGGGTGACACTTGGAAAGGTGCAGGCTACCCCCCCCCAAAGAGGTTACACCATTTCAGGCTCCCCAGGGCAATGAGGCTGGGCACAGACCAGACCACCTTGGCTTAACTGGGGCTGGTCCTGCAATGCCCTGCAGAGCTGGTTTTCCCTGAGATTGTATGTCCCTGCAACTGCCTCCTGAAAATAGATATCATCTGAACGCTGACCTGCTCTGAAAGGTATTTATGAGGCTTGTGTAATTAAACATTCATAACTTCAGCTGAAATATAGAGATGAAAATGCGAGATGTAATTATGTAGCATTATTATGATGATAGTGTGGCTAAAACTGAAGTGATCCAAGAGGGACAGCTCTTCAGCCTTGCACCTTTCTGTCATAGTCTTTCTCTCCTTAGGGATTAGGAACTGAGAAACCGAGGGGCTAAGCTTGATGTATGTCACCTTTTTTCTTATGTGGCCAGCTGCAGTGCTGTGCATGGTAACTGCAGCCCTCTCCTTCTGTGTTCCAAGACATGAGGATGCTCAGTGACAAGGCATTTACTCACCAAGAACCATTAAGAGGGAAGGAAATCTCTGAAGAACCTGCCCGCTCACTCTGTGAATCATGGTTTTCATTAGCTTCATAAGTAACAGCTGAAATACAAGATGAAGACCAGAGCAGAGCCTTATCAGTCAAAGTGTCATCCATGATTATGAGACACACACTATTCTTATTTGGGCTTCTCTCTCCTCTCTGGCATCCCAGACCGCTGGTAAAAAAAAGCCTTGAAAGCAAGAGCAGGACTTGCTCAAAGGACCGTTAGCCAAGTGTGTTGGAGTAGGTGGATTAAGAGCATTTTTTTTCGTCTGAGGGTGGGAATGCAGCTCAGGGCAGTGTGCCCAAAGCACTTCTTGAATATTTGGGGGTGGAACTGTCTGTACCTCTCCATAACTTCACCCTGGACAGATTTTATGTTACAGTTACAAAAGCAAAACCAAGTGAAGCTGAGTATTGGTACAGGAGGAGACACTGCCTCTGCTGCCAGCTCCTTTACATACTCCTGAGTTAAGCACCACCACAGCTGTGTGAATACTGAGGATGGTGAAGAACCCAGCCACATCTGGCACCATTGACTGCATCTGCATGAGGAAATGAAGCAGGGTAGGGCATGAACACTGACTAACCTCTGAGTGCCCACACCACCACATTTTGAGCAGGCTGACTGGCATCATTTTGGCCTGTGACAGCTAGTCCCCACCAGGCAGCAACATAAGATGTAACCCTATTTTGAGAACTGAGAAAATTCAACAGCACAAGCAATGAACTGTAATACATCGACTGGCCTCAGTGTTCAAAAATGGTCTTTGGGGAGTGTTATTTATTTGTATAGAAAGCTGCTGGGAGCCTGAGCACAGAGACTGTGGCCAGAACAGGCCTGGAGCACAGTCTAGTCTCTTATCTATACAAAATGTCCTGCTAGAGCAGGAAGGAGGCTTTAATCTCATTTTTCTTTCCCTTCTGCGAGTAAGCCCAAGATATGATGATCAAGGGCTGTTACTGTAGCCTTTGATTTCAAGTGTCCACCCCATGGCACTGCTCCCATAAGATCTGCATAAAGCAGAGGGCTCCTGCAAGAAAATTATTCCTCTTTTTTCACAATGACTGTCATGGGTGGGAAAATGGGTTCTAGCTCAGAGGGCAGCAGCCATGGAGCAGGTAGCATGGACAGCTCTCCCCCTTCCCTGACAGCATCCTGGAGGCGACTCTGAGATCCTGGGGTATGGCTTTTCTGTCAAGACAAGCTGAAGAGTTAATCTGGCAGGTAGAACCATCTTGAATTGCATGATCTGAACTCAGATTGAGTAAGTGTAATTAGATGATGAGAACCTCATGGCAGGGCGTGTCCTAGTTTCAGTCAAAGGTGGAACATTATTAAGTACCATTTACATCCAGAGAAACACCCACTTTTGAAATCGCTGATGCCAGTAACACATGCTTTGCATTTAACTCACTCAGTGAAATGGGAAGTCAGCGGCAGAACACAGAGTTTCTAATTTGCTTGCTGCCAGCACAATGATTAATGAGTTTCAAAACACCCCATCAGCCAATTATGATGGATACTAACCCTTTAATAGGAATCTCTGGCTGGATCCTTGTTACTCGGATTTAGTGCTCAGACCAGTTAGACCATAAATTATTTTCTCTCTGGGAAAAAGAGCAAGCTTCTCCAAGATAAGCAACTCAGGGTTTTTGTTTCACAGAGACCAGCTGCAGGAGCAGGGATGCAGTACATTTTGTGCTCCTTGCCTATCAACATGCAATTAGGAACAATCTTTCTGCACTATAGGCCACCCTTCTCTGGGTGGGTGGAGGAAAGGCTGGGGGCAAAAAACCTAAACCTCAATTTAAGAAGCATGCTAAAGCAGCCAGCCCAAACTGTACACCTTCACAAAATGGACATGTTGTAATATACTATTAATAATAAAAACAATTCTGAACCATCTGCAATATTACAAGAGTTTATGGTAATTTAAAATAAGGCAGAGATTTCTCTTGCCCTCATGAAACCATTGGGGAACAGTATGGTGCAGTAACTGCACCTCACTAGTTAGTTTGCT
>JACBWW010000853.1:0-20353 GCA_020086605.1 Lanius collurio | reverse complement strand
TTTCTTTCTTTCTTTCTTTCTTTCTTTCTTCATTTTTAAATATTTTTCTTTCTTTTTTCCTATTTTATTTTTTTTTGTTGCTTTCATATTTTTTTTACTTTTACTTGTGTGTTTCTTTTTTTCTTTTTTCTTTCTTCTTTAATTCTTTCTTTCCTCTTTTTAAAATTCTTTTTGTTTCATGTTACTTAGTCTTTCTTTCCTTATTTTTCTTCACTTTTTAAACTTTCTTGTTGATTTCTTTTAGTTTTGTTTCCTTCTTTTATCTTTCCTTCCTTAATTTTTTACCTTTGTTGTTCTTTTTTGTTGCTGTAGCTTTCTTTCGTCTTACTTTTTTTGCTTTTTTCACTTTTTTTTTTTTTTCCTGTGTCTTTTTTTTTTTTGTTCTTTTTCCTTTCTTCTTTGTTGCTTTCTTTCTTCTTTATTTTTCTTTTTCTGGTATATTCTTTTTGGTTTCATGTTATTTAGCCTTTGTTTATTTCTTTCGTCTTTTCTTGTTTGATTTTCTTGTTGATTTCTGACTCTTCATTTTCTTTCTTTCTCTTTCTTTTTTCTCCTTATTTTCTATTTCCTTTTCTTCTTGTTTCCTGTTTTTAATGTCTTTCCTTGTTTTTCCTTTTAAATTTTTTTGTTTTGTTTCTTGTTGTTTTCTTCCTTTCTTTCTTTTATGTTTTTCTTCCATTTTGCTATTTTTTCTTTGTTGTTGCTTTCTGTTTTTCTTTCTTTCCTTTTTTCATTTTCTTGTTTATTTTTGCCTTTTGCTTTTCTGCCTTTCTTACTTTCACTTTTATCATATTTTTGCTTTTTTCTTTCTTTCTTTATTTTTTAAATGTTTTTTTTCTTTTTTTTTCTTTTTTTGTTTCTTATTGCTTTCTTCTTTCTTCCTTTTTCCCCCCATTTTTCTTCTTTGTTTCACATCTTTGAGTCTTTCTTTCTTTCATTTATTTTTATTTTTGTCTGCTTTTTTAATTTTCTTGTTGATTTCTTTTAGTTTTCTTTCTGTTTTTGTTTTCTTCTTGGTTCTTTCACTTTTTCTTGTTTGTGTCACATTATTGAATCTCTTTCTTCATTTTTGAATCTTCATTCATTTGTGGGTTTTGTTGCTTTCTGTCTCCTTTTTCTCTTTTATTTTTTCTTTTGTTTTTCTTTTTGTTCTTTTTTTCTTTCTTCTTTGTTTCTTTCTTCCTTCTTTTTTTCTTTTAGTTTCTTCTTGGTTTCATGTTATTTATTTTCCTGTTGGTTTCATGTTATTTAGTCTTTCTTTTTTTCTTCCTTTCTTCTTTTCATTTTTATTATCGTTTTGCTTTTATTTCATTCTTCAATTTTAATGCTTTTTTGTTCCCTTTTTATTTTTTTATTGTTTTGTGTTGCTTTCTTTTTATTTTTTTTTCCATTATTCTTCTTAGTTTCACGTTATTGAGGCTTTCATTCTTTTGTCTTTTATTTTTGTTTGCTTTTTTCACATTCTTGTGGATTTCTTTTAGCTTTCTCCATTTTTTAATAATTTTTCTTTCTTTTTCCTACTTTTTTTAGTGCTTTCTTTCTTCTTGTTTTGCTTTCTTTTTTTTCTTCTTCTGCTTTTTTCTTGTGTCTTTCTGATCTTTTCTTCTTTCTTCCTTGTTTCTTTTTTTCTTCTTCTTTTTTTTTTATTTTTCTTTTATATTCTTATTGGTTTCATGCTATTGAGTCTTTCTTTCTTCTTTTCTTTTTTCATCAATTTTGTAATTTTCCTTTTGATTCCTGTCTTTTTATTTTCATTCTTTCTTCTTTCTTTTTATTAGATTTTTACTTTCTTTCTTTCTTCATTTTTAATGATTTTTCTTTTTTCGTTTTCATTGTTTCTTGTTCCTTTCCTCTTTTTTTTCATTTTTCGTGTTGTCTTCATATTACTGAGTATTTCTTTCTTTCCTTAATTTTTTCATTTACTTGGTGATTTCTTTTAGCTTTATTTAACAATTCTTTACTTATTTTCCTTTCTTTTCCTTTTTTTTGTTGCTTTCTTTCTTTTTTAGCTTTATTTTTTCACTTTATTTATTTCTCTTAGTTCTTTTTGTCTTTCTTTCTTGTTTATGTCTTTTTTTTTATTTCCACTTACTTTAACTCTTTCATTCTTTCTTTGTTTTTTCCTGTTTCTTGTAGGTTTCACGGTATTGAGTCATTGTTTCTTTTTTCATTTTATTAATCTTTTTTTTTTAATTTTGTTGTCTTTTTTCTTGCTTTCTGTCTTCTTTCTCTCTTTTTTGCTTTATTTCTTTTTTTCATTTATTTTTTCTTGCATATTTCTTTTTGTTCTATTTTTTCTTTCTTCCTTATTTAATTTTTTTGTCTTTTTTCCCTTTCCCTTTTCTGTTATATTCTTCTTGGTTTCATGGCAATTAGTCTTTCTTTACTCCTTTCTTTCTACTTTTCTTTTTTTCTTCTCTTTATTCAATTTCTTGAGGATTTCTCACTTTTCATTTTCTTTCTTCCTTTCGTTTTTTATATCATTGCTTTCTTTTTCTGTTTCTTGTCACTTTATTTCTTCTTTTTTCTTCTTTTCTACTTTCCTTCCTTTTTC
Source organism: Lanius collurio (assembly GCA_020086605.1). Classification (NCBI taxonomy): domain Eukaryota; kingdom Metazoa; phylum Chordata; class Aves; order Passeriformes; family Laniidae; genus Lanius; species Lanius collurio. The sequence goes on along the minus strand of JACBWW010000853.1, from coordinate 17,799 downwards.
CTTTTCTTGTTGCTTTCTGTCTTTTTGCTTTCTTTGTTTCTTCATTTTTTTTCCTTTTTTGTTTGTTGTTACTTTCTTCCTTACTTCTTTTTAATTTTTATCTTTCTGCTTTTTTTCCCTTTTTTTTTGTATTTTGTTGCTTTCTTTTGTGTTTCTTCCTTTACTTTTTGCTTTCTTTTAATGTTTTGGTTTCTTTTGCCTTTGTTTCTCTTCTTTTTTCTTTCTTCCTTGTTTCTTTCTTCCTTCCATTTTTGTATTTTTAATTTTTTTTGGTTGGTTTCCTGTTATTTATGTTTTTCTCTTCTTTTCATTTTCTTCTTCACTTTTCATTTTCTTGTTGATTTCTCTCTTTTAATTTTTTTCCTTTCTACCTTTCCTTCATTTTTATTATCTTTTTGCTTGTTTGCTTTCTTTCTTTTTAAATGTTTTTTGTTGTTGTTGTTTTCTTTTTTATTTTTTCATGTTGCTTTCTTCTTTCTGTTTTTTAAAATTTTTCTTACTGGTTTCATATTATTGAGTCTTTCTTCTTTTCTTTCTCATCACTTTTTTCTTTCTTGTTGATTTCTGTCTTTTCATTTCTTTCTTCCTTTTCTGCTTTCTTCTTAGCATTTTTATATCCTTTTGCTTTTTTTTTCTTCTTTTTATTTTTCTTCTCTTTTTAATTTTCTCTGATTTCTGTCTGTTGATTTGCTTTCTTTCTGTACTTCTATCTTTTTTTGCTTCATTTTTTAACTTTTTGCTTTCTATTTTTCTTTTATTGTATTTTTCATCTTTTCTTTCCCCTGGTTTGTTTATTTTTGTGTTCTTTCTTTCTTCCTTGTTTTTGTCTTTTTGCTTTCTTTTTTCCTTCTTTCTTAATTTTTGAAAGATTTTTCCTTCTTTTTTCCTTTTTTTTGTTTCTTGTTGCTTTCCTAGTTCTCTCAAATTTTTCTTCTTGGTTTCATATTATTAGGTTTTTCTTTCTTTCATCTTTTATTTCTCTTGGCTTTTTGCGTTTTCTTGTTGAATTTTTGAGCGTTCTTTCTTTCTTCATTCTTTTATCATTTTTCTTTCATTTTCCTGTTATTTTTTGTTGCTTTATTTCTTCTTTCTTTCTTTTGCTTTTATTTTTTCGTGTGTCTTCATTTGTCCTTTTTCCTTGCTTTCTTGTTTCTGTCTTTATTTTCCTTTTTTGTTTACTTTTTTGTTTCATGTTATTGAGTCTTTCTTTTTCTTACTTTTTTATCTTTTTACTTTGCTTTCTTTATTTCTTCTTTTCATTTTATAATGTCTTTTCTTCGTTATTTCTTTTTGTGACTTGTTTTTCTTTTCTGCTTGGCTTGCTTTTTTCTTTTATCTTATTGATTTCACATTATTGAGTCTTTCTTTTTTTCTTTCTTTTCAGTCTATCTTTCTTTTTCTTTTCCATGTTTTTATCTCTGTTTTCTGTCTTCTTTCTTCTGTGTTTCTTGCTTCTTGCTATGTTTTCTTTTTTTTTCCTTCTTTCTATTTTTCTTCCTCTTTTTATCCTTCCTTCCTTCCTTCCTTCCTTCCTTCCTTCCTTCCTTCCTTCCTTCCCTCCCTCCCTCACAAGCCACTTCTCACTCCACCAAAGGGGTGCAAAGCAGCAGGATCCCCTCCCAGTTGAGGTCCCCTCACCCTCTCAAAATGTGGGGAATTCACCTCCCCCCCCCCAAATTTAGGGAGGGGGGGTTGAAGCGGGAGTTTACGGCACCTTCCCCAAATTCGCTGCAACCTCCCAGAAGCCACTTAAGAGGCCCCAAAATTGTCAAAAAGCAGCAGGAGCCTCCCCAAAAGCAGCTCCTGCTTTCCCTCCAAGTGCCCCACTCCAAGTGCCCAAACCACTCCATCCCTCCCAAACATCCCACCCCAACAATGCCATCCCATGCCATGCCATGCCATGCCATCCCATCCCATCCATCCCGGACACCAATTCCCCTTCTGTGCTTCCTGACTCCCCACAGCCAGGCCTTGGGGCTGACCCATCGAGCCATTTGGGGCTGCCATCGACACATTGGGGCTGCCACTGACTTTATTGGAGGCACCCGCTCAATCCCTCCATCCCAAATGGGACATTGGAACTTCTCCTCAGGCCTTGCTGTGCCCATGGGCTCACCTCAACTCCCAAAATGAGAGCCAGGGCCCCACAGGCCATTCAGAACCTCTAAACATTGCCACAAACAGCAGCATCCTTCCCAAAATGGGATCCCCGGCTCCCTGACAATAGGTCCCCCTTCCAAGTACCAGAGCCCCCCTCTCAGAACCCCTCCCTCAGCACAGCGGGTACCCCAAAAGTGCCTCAGGAAGGGGACATAGCCTGAAATGGCTTCAGGAATGTGGGATATTCCAGAAGGCAGTGAGGAACGGGGTCCCCCCGGCCTCATCATGCGCAGCCTTCAGCTGTCTCAGCCAGAGCCCACGGCGCCCTCAGCAGCCCCAGCCCAGCCCATGGCAGCCCTCCTGGGCAGGAAGCCCCAATGGCCCAGCCGGCCTGGGACACTTGCAGGGCTCCAGGGGCAGCCGCAGCTTCTGGGGCCAGCCTGTGCCAGGCCCTGAGCGCCCTGCCAGGGAACCATTCCTTGCCCACATCCCATCTCAGCCTGCCCTCGGGCAGCGGGAAGCCCTTCCCTGGGGCCCGGCCCCGCTGCCCTTGGCAAGAGTCTCTCTCCCCCAGCAATTGCTGCTCCTCCCTGCTGCGGGGCCCAAGCTGCAAGTTGAGTTTGTGCCGCTGGCCCCGGCCCAGCCCTGAGCCAGGGCCAGCACCTTGCCCTGCAGCTCTGCGGGCGCTGCCTTTGTGCGGCCGCAGCGCAGCGCACGGAGCTCGCAGCTGCCCTTTGTGTCCCCGCCGGCAGCTGGCAGAGCTGGCGGGGCCGGGCCAGGGCCGGGACAGCCCCGGCCTTCCCGGCTCTGGCACACAGCGGCGGCAGCCCCAGCCTTCCAGCCCTGCACACGCTCCCGCTGAAGCCTCCAGAGCCGCGGCCGGGCAACGCAACGGAGCGGCCGCTGAGCCCCCAGCCTGGCCTGAGGGGGATTCCTCTGCCCACACCTCGGGGAACCTCCCCTTGGCCACCTCCTCAGCCACAATGCCACACACAAGTGGCACATACAGCCACACAGCTCTGCCCACAGCTGACAGGGAACGTTCAGTAAACATAAAAAGCACCAAGGAAAAGAGAACTCCCCCCAGCAGAGCTGTTCCCTCCTGCAGTAGTTACACCTGCACAGCCACAGCACCTGAGACTGCAAGCAATGAGCATTCCCTGGGCACAGGTGCAGCCAAAGCAGCTCCAGGACACCCTTGCAGCAGGACTGCTCTCAGCTGAGCCAGAAAGGCCCCTCTGGCAGCTGCAGGGCCATTGCAAAGGCCAAGGGCCAGAGCCTCGGCCCACGGGGGAAGAAAGGGCTCTGAATTCCCCTGCCCTGGCACCTCAACCCTGTTCCCAGGGTGCTTCCCACACAGGATTTCTCTGGAGGGCTGCGGAAAGCTGAGAGGCAGCTCTGGCTTCTCCACTTCTCATGTCCTGGAGCTGCCTGGCAGAAGAAATGGAGGGCCAGCTCTGGGGGCACAATCCCTCCCGGCCCAGGGCACAGCGCTGGGAAGGTCTTTCCGTGCCCAGGCTTTGCTGCGGCCAAGGAAAGCTCCTGGCTCAGGGTCACCTTTGGTGCTCGGCCAGACCCCCCGAGTGGCCCAGCAGCAGCAGAGAATTCCAGCCCAGCCCCGGCACGGGCAGGGCGGCCCTGGGCGGGCTGCAGGAGCCGGCAGCGGCTGAGCTCAGAGCAGCTGAGCCCGGGGGCTGCTGGCCAAGGCCGAGGCCGAGCGAGCATTTCTCAGCTCACAGGGCGGCCTGGAAAGGTGCTGGGGGGATCATTCAGCCCTCAGGGCGCTCCCGGTCGCTCCCAGTATTTCCATGTCCGTGGTGCCAGTGCTGCTCACAGCCCTGATCCGTGGCCATGGGAATGTCCCGCTCCCTTCCCAGGCCAGGGTCACACCTGGGCCTGGTGTGCAGGGCAGGACCTTGCCCTGAGCCCAAGCCCTGTCCCCCCTGCAGGATCTGCTTCCCATCGGCCTCTTCCTCCTGCGGCCCCAAGCCCAGCTCGGTGCTGAACGAAGGGCGCTGGGCCAGGGTCATCCCCCGGCGGGGGCTGCACACCCCCTCTGCCCCCTCCCCAAATTCCATCCCGGGGCAGCAGGGGCTGGCTCAGGAGCCCTGTGGGCAGGGAAAAGGGGGTGACAACGGCATGGGGGGGTCACACACGCTCTGGGGGGACACACACGGCCCCTTGGGACCCCCTTACCTTCTCCAAACTCCTTCTCATCTCCCCCAAGATCCCCTCAAATTATCTTCAAGACGCACAGCCCTGCCAGCACCACAAAACTCCCTCACAGACTGCCCCAAAAGCCCCCCAAACCACCTCCCAGCACCATAAGTGGCCACAAGAGCCACAAAATCCTCTCGTAGTGTCCCCAGGAGCCTCCACACCCCCTCCCACCCCCATGGCACTGACCAGGACAGGTTGGTGGACAGGAACATTCACAGACCAGAGCAGCGTGGAAACTTCCGCTGCGATTTGAGCACTTTGGGGAGGACACCCCAGATGGGCAGACCCAGGCCAGGGACTGGGACAGACAACTGCAATTGCAAGAGGACAGGCAGGCTCAGGTGGACACGTTCTGCCAGCACAAGTTCAAGACTGTGGGCCCATCTGCCTGGCTTCACTGCCCCACAACACCCAAATCCTCCTGAATAGTCCCCTGAACCATAAATTCATCCCTAAATCCAAGTGTGGGTACCCAGAATACGGAGAATATTTCCCTGCCTATTTTGAGGCATTTATACCCCCCTGGACACCCCCCTGTACGACACTGCTTTTAACCTTTGTCCATGGAAAAGGCTGCTTAGCCTTTAGAATGCCTTAAAATTAACAATGGTTTAACTCAGGTGCTTGTATAATATGTAAATTGTCACAGGGTGGAAATCTTAGAGTTTTTACTTTTTTTAGCATAGTGAGTCAATAAAGCAGAAAAGAGCAAGATGGAGGATTGTTGTTGTTCACCAGATCTCCTTCTTCTTCACCTACTCCATATTTTGCAGTATTGGTAGCATGAAATAATTGGTTAAAAATTGCCGCAGTGGAAGGCTATGTGTCTAAGGCATTGGTAGAAAAATAAAAATGATGCATAATTGGTTCATCTGTCTATAAAAGGGTGGCTGATTTTTTGTACTGTGCCTTTTGCATATTCTCAGCTTCATGCTATGCTGCCAACTTGTACTTTACTGATAAAATAGCAATAAACAACCTTGAGTCCGAGTAGATTCAGAAGTCCTGCTCATCTCTTATTAGCAGCAAGGATTAACTACCCCAATGGGGAAGACTGTGGGGGTCATCCACCCTCACACCAAGTAAAATGGTGCAGCTTTAGATACCTTTGTTTAATCTCTTTATTTTTACCCCAATTTTGGTTGTTTTGACAGGATGAAGGAGGAAACTGTTTAGGTTTGAAAACACCTCCAAGGTCATCCAGGGCTGCTTGATGCCACCAGAAGAAGCAATGGGACAGAGCAGGTAAAATTTTTTGGGCTGTAAGGTCAATAAATCCACTCTTGCCAATGAATTTCCCATGTTGATCTAAATCCCAGTGGATGTTCCTGCCCCTGCATTCACCCAGGAGAATGTGGAGAGCACCAGCCAGGGCCTTCCCAACACGGATAACCAGGAATGTGGGTATCCAGGGCTCTTCCCAATGTGGGTCCTCTGATGGGAGATAAAGTCAGAGCAGAGGACAAAGCTCTTCCTGCAGTCGGGGCTCTCATAGGGCTTCCCTTACCAGTGCCTCCGTTGGTGTCTGGTTGAGGTTGAGCTCTGTGAGAAGCTCTTCCCACATTCAGAACACTTGTAGGGCCTCTCCCCAGTGTGGATGCGCCGGTGCTTGACGAGGTCGGAGTTGTTCCTGAAGCCCTTCCTGCAGTCGGGGCAGCAGAAGGGCCTCTCATCTGTCTGAATCCACTGGTGCTGGAGGAGACTGGAGCTGGTGTGAAACCTCTTCCCACACTCAGGACACTCGTAGGGCCTCTCCCCAGTGTGGATCCTCTGGTGGCGGATCAGGTGGGAGCTCTGGATGAATCTCTTCCCACATTCCCCACACTCATAGGGCCTCTCCCCAGTGTGGATCCTCTGGTGGCGGATCAGGTGGGAGCTCTTGGTGAATCTCTTCCCACATTCCCCACATTCATAGGGCCGTTCCCCAGTGTGGATCATCCGGTGGCGGATCAGGCTGGAGCTGCAGCTGAAGCTCTTCCCACATTCCCCACACTTGTAGGGCTTCTCCCCATTGTGAAGCTACTCATGAACCACCAGGTCTGAGCTCTGGCTTGATCTCCGGCTGCCTTCCCGGCACAGGGTGGGTCTTTCCTCGGAGCACCCTGGACTGGGTTTGCAGACCCTCCTCCTGTGGGATCTCTGTGACTTTTCCTCCCTGTTGGATTCCTGCGCTGTGGAGCCACTCAAAACGGCCTCTTCTACCAGGTTCTGCTGCGAGGATTTGTCCTCCCTGGGCTCTGTCCTCAGCTCCTTGTCTGGGGGAGGAAGGACAAGGAGAGGATGGGATTTGCCTCCGTGCCACAGGGAAGGGGAAGGAGATCCCCCCAGTCCATCCCCAGCAGGACGGCATCGGCAGCGGGGTTGTCCTGCAGCCAGGGACGATGCTGGGCTGGGAGATGGAGCAGGAGAGAGGGGGAAAGGGGCACTGACTTCCTCCTCACCTGCCTGGGTGTCCTGGGGCATCTTCCTCTTCCTCACAGCTTCCTCCTCCACCTGGCCAAGGTTTGGGAATGGGAAATCCTGGTTTGGGCAAAACAAGGGATGAGCACTTTGGCTTCAAATTCCCCCTGTTGCCGGCTGCCTGTCCGTAGAAACCACAAAACAACCGAAGTCGTTTTATGCGGTGCTTTATTAGGGCCCGGGAGGTCTGAGGACTCGCGTCCAAAGTCAGACACCTCCGACCCTCTAAAGATTTCACACACTTTATATACTTTTATGAACAGATTACTTCATACCACACAAGCTTAATTTTTAACTTGACTTACATAACAGTTGTCATATTCTTTTGAGATTTATGGTTCTATTCTACTATTCTTTTTAGATTATAAATTCTACATGGTTGTCTAAACATACAATTATTGTAACAGCTGGGTACAGGTAATCATGTCCTTTCTACACGTTCAGCATGCTCCACTAAGTCCTTTGGTTATACAGAGGCAAAACCTACATGCTCTTGCCAGAGGGTTGCTACATCTACATTCCACAACTAGGCCGCAGCTAAGCCTTAGCACAACTACTACTATTTGCTTCTACTTGCAACAACTCCCCCCTTTTGAGCATTCTTCATCTCTTGCAAGGATGCTCAATCTTGTTTTCTCTTCATGATCTTGCTTCGAGCTCCATAGATTCTTTATAGGGTGGTGGAGGTGATGGTTTCCTGGTCACTGCTGCTATCAGTCTTCTTGAATGTATGCGTTCTTTATTGATGATTTCTACAAGACACTTATACAATCCTAAAATTATCAGTAACAGAATTTTAAACATAACAGCATACTGGATTACTGACGAAATCCACCCAGAGACCTGGAGCCCTAGTGAGTCAACTATGGCCCCAATCCAATTATGTTGGACCTCTTCTTCTATTTCTTTGGTTTTGTTTTCAACTGATTCTAATTGGGAAATGTCTTTTTCTACTTCTTGCGTCATGTTTGGGATATGGATACAACAATGATCAATCTTTTCACTCAAATAACCGCAAACTCCATGTTCTTTTAGTAATAGCATGTCTAGAGCCATCCTATTCTGCAGGGTCATTCTGATTGTTGCTTGTAACTGTAGATTCAAATCTTCAAACCTTTTCTTAGTAGCTGCAGGTCCAAGTAAAATTGACATAATTTTCTGGCATATTGACAACTGGAATTATGCCCCAAGGTATAGGATCACCTGCTGCCTCTGGTAGAGGCAAACATGCTGTAATCTGTGTTACATTCTGAACCATTCCAAAGTCTCTTATCAATCCTACTACCAAATTTTCTTGTTCCTGTCCTCTGTGAAATGTGAGAGTTGCGTTCCCTGCTTCTCGTATTTTTCTGTGAGACTGTCGTCTCTTCGTCAAAGAGACGGTATATATTCCATGTGTAGGGTTCACTCCCTGATTCAGGTGGGACCAGGCTCTAACCTTTCTTTTTCCATAGTCTGAATAAGATCCACATACTACTATACATAAGTATTGCCCCTCGATTTCTCCCATTATAGGATCAGAATAATTCAGCCATCCAATTCCTCGTTTTCCCATGTCTTTCCGATTAGTTTTTCCTTGTGCTGGGTCCCATAGTTTTTGTGGTCCCACTTTCCACCATGTGACTCTCAAAGAGGATCCACAGTCTTTCTGATGGGTGAATGAACAGTTAATTTTTAGAGGCGGACCATTCCACATGTCCACCACCACAGTGGGAGGATTAACTTTTACTTCTCCTACCGTATGATTTTCCCAAGACATGACCGTTAGATTTATTTGTTTATAATCAAAACTATACCTGATCTGAACCAAACACCTGTATTTTCCTGTTTCGCTCAGAGCTACCTGAAATAATTGAAGGGTAGTATAACCTTGTTGTGTATCTTTATCCCAGACAGTAACAATTCCTGTACTCACTCGTTTTTGATTTCTTTTCCACATGGCCTTTACCTCTGTGGCTCCAGCTCCCTGGTTGTCAGTAATCGTGCAAGTCAGATTGACATTCATTCCTGTCATCACAGCTACATGAGGCTCGGAAACAGAGACAATAACAAATCCATTAATTGTCACGAATTTTAACAAAATTAACAACAGAATAATCAAAAATGCTGTTTTGCACGAATTATCATCCGGGTTGGGGAGACCACTTGGGTTTCCCATTGAGCTGGAACTTTCTTGACTCGGGTGTAGTGGATCCATGTGTCGTTTCCTTCTACCTTTACTGCAGTGAAGGTCGTTAGGATCACTTGGTGGGGGCCGTCCCATGTTTCTCTCAGCGGGTCTGTATGCCAGTTTTTCACATACACCTGGTCTCCTGGTTGTATGTCGTGTACAGGATTCTCCAGAGGAAGTGGGCGATTCCACTGCAAAGCACCTCTCAAGGTGGTGAGAACTCTGTTAAGTGACATAACATAATTGAAAATTATCTGGTCACCTGACACATACATATCTCCTTTCAGTGTGGTAGCATGATAAGGTTTCCCATACAAAATTTCATACGGGCTAACTCCTATCCTTTCTCTGGGTTTAATTCTGATTCTAAGCAGAGCTAACGGTAGTGCCTGGGGCCATTGTAATTTTGCTTCTTGGCAAATTTTCTTAACTTGATTTTTCAAGGTCTGATTCATCCTTTCTACCTGACCACTAGACTGGGGTCTCCAGGGAGTATGAAGGTTCCATGTAATACCTAGCATCCGAGCCACATCTTGAACTACTCCTGCCACAAAGTGCGGTCCCCTATCTGGTGACAATCCTAGTGGTACTCCAAACCTGGGAATTATTTCTTTTAGCAGTGTCTTAACTACTTCTTTGGCCTGATTCGTTCTGCATGGAAAAGCTTCTGGCCACCCAGAAAAGGTGCACATGTACACCAACAGATATTTGTAGTTCTGAGCTTTAGGTAGTTCAGAGAAATCTACTTGCCAGTAGTCACCTGGTTCTGGCCCTGCCTGAATTTTTCCTAACTGAATTTGCTTCCTCACAATAGGGTTATTTCTTAAGCAGATTGGACACATTGCATTCACCCATTTCACTAACATTAACATCTGGTTAGAAATTACTTCTTCCTTCAAAAATTTTACTAAAGCCTCTGCACCCCAATGGCATTTATTATGTTCAGTCTCTAGGATAGTTTTCATGATTTTGGTGGGTACCAGAACTTGTCCTGAGGATGTTACATACCAGCCAGTGGCATTCTTCTGAGCTTGTGTTAGATTTGCCAACTTCTCGTCTTCTACCGAGTATTGTGGTTTCTGTGCAAGGAAAGGGGTCACCGGACTTACCCTCGTAGGAATGACGGCCATTTGTGTCCATACTTCCCGTGCAGCACTCTTTGCGGCCATATCTGCCAGTCTATTCCCTTGAAATATCTTTCCTTCTTCTCGTTGATGACCTCTCACATGCATCACTGCCACTTTTGCAGGTTTATGGACAGCATCCAACAAGTCCAATATCTCTGCTCGATGTTTTATCGCAGTTCCTTGAGAGCTCAACAGCCCTCGTTCCTTCCACAGTGCTCCATGAATGTGCACTACTCCGAATGCATATTTTGAATCTGTCCATATATTTACCTTCTTGCCGGTACTGAGGATGAGGTCTCTCATCAGTCTGATGATTTCCGCTTTCTGGGCCGACGTTCCGGGAGTTAATGCTTTTGCTTCGATTACCTGCGTGGTAGTAACAACAGCATACCCAGCATACCTGGTTCCGTTCTCCACGAAGCTGGATCCATCCGTGAACAATTCCCATTCAGGGTCTCCCATGGGTTCATCTTTCAGGTCCATTCGGCTGGCGTACACCTGTACAATGGTTTCCACGCAATCATGGGCTAACTCGCCCTCATCCCGCTCGCTGCGGAGGAATTCTGCTGGGTTAATGTGGTTAGTAGTTTTTAGCTCCACATCATCTTGTTCTCTTAATACCGCCTGGTATTGCATCATCCTGTTTGAGGATAGCCAATGACCCCCCTTTTGTTCCAAAACTGCCAACACCATGTGGGGTACAAACACATCCATCTTTCTTCCTAGGGTAAGTTTCCGTGCTTCTTGGATAAGGATCACAGTAGCTGCCACTGCTCGTAAGCAGGCTGGCCACCCGGTGCTGACATTATCCAGCTGTTTTGAGAAATATCCCACCGGGCGCTTCCAGGACCCTATTTTCTGAGTTAGCACTCCCAACGCAAGCCTTTGCCTTTCGTTAACATACAGCTGAAAGTCTTTGTTTAAGTCTGGCAGCCCCAAGGCAGGGGCTTCTTTCAAGGCTCGTTTAAGGTCCTGGAAGGCTTTCTCTCGTTGCGAGGTCCAGTCTAGTTGTGATTCTCTCAATGCCTCGTACAGAGGTTTGGCTAGCAGTCCGAAATTTGGTATCCACAGCCGACACCAACCTACCATACCCAGAAAGGACCTCAGCTCCTGATGATTTCTGGGTAGAGGTATAGCGCAGATTGCTTCTATCCTGTTAGTCCCTAGTTTCCTCTGACCTTGTGTTATTTCACATCCCAGGTAAAGCACACTTTCTTTCAGGACTTGAGCCTTTTCTTTTGATACTCTATACCCCGCTTGTCCCAGCATGTTAAGTAATGCAATGGTTAGCTTGAGGCACAAGTTTCTCTCATCAGTGGCCAACAAAATGTCATCCACATATTGTAAAAGGACATAAGAAAAGGGAGACTCTTTTACCTGTGTAGTCTTCCACCCTTCTAATTCCTTGGCCAACTGATTCCCAAAAATCGTGGGGCTGTTCTTGAATCCTTGAGGCAATCGAGTCCATGTGAGCTGTTTCTTCCTTCCAGAATTTGGATTTTCCCATTCAAAAGCAAAATATTTCCTACTTTCAAATGCCAAAGGGATGCAAAAGAAAGCATCTTTCAAATCAATCACTGTAAACCATTTAAATTTTTCCGACACAGATGTTAACAATGTGTATGGATTAGCAACTACAGGATGAATGTCTTTAACAATAGCATTAATAGCTCGCAAATCCTGAACTAACCTATACGTAACATTTGGCTTTTTAACTGGGAAGATGGGAGTATTACATTCTGATTCACATTCTTGTAAGATTCCTTGAGTCAGATACTGGGCTATCAAAGGGGCTACTCCCCTTCTGGCTTCCAATTTAATGGGATATTGTTTTATCCTTACCGGCTGAGCCCCTTCTTTTAGTTCAATTACAACAGGCTGGGCTGCCTTAGATTTTCCCGGGGATCCTGTTTCCCACACCCAAGGCACTACTGCTTGCTCTACTTCTTCAGGTATAGGGGTAGGATCTATTTCCTTTATTACAAAAAATTTTTCCGATATCTTCATCTGGAATTTCTAACTTCACCCTCCCCTTTTCAAATATTATTTTAACATTCAACAGGGACAGCAGATCTCTTCCAAGCAATGGCTTTGGGCAGTTAGGCATGTATAGAAATTGGTGATCTAATTCTTTTCCCCCAAATTTTAAGCTTACCGGTTGCAAAAATAGTCTTTCCTCTAATTGCCCCATTGCCCCTACAGTAGTATCACTTAATGGACCCAATCGTTTATTAAGCACTGAGTAAGTAGCCCCCGTATCCACCATAAATTCTTGTGGTTTTCCATCTATTTCTATTCGTACTTTAAGGTCCCGTTCTAGTCAGCGCTGATGCTGAGAATTTCCCAAAACCATCGCTTGGGCGCCATCTGCTGGTGTCATTGGGTAATGGCTTGCAGCACCCAAATTGCCACTAGCCATCCCATTTCGTACCGGGCATTCATTTTTCCAGTGTCCTATTTGTCTGCAAAAAGCACATTGATTTGGACCCAAACTTCCTTGCCCTTGATACAACCCCATTCCTCCCGTCCCATTAAATTGGAATCCCCCCCGGCCTCGACCATTACCTCTACCCCGATTAAAACCACTCCTGCCCCGTCCACGACCTCTCTGTCCACCAGCTTGTTGGATAACTGCCAAGATTCCTGCTTGCTGCCGCTTTGCAGCCTCTTTCTCTCGGTTGTTATATACTTTCCAAGCCACTTCCAACATTTTATCCAAATTCCTAGTATCCTCCCTTTCCAACTTTTGTAGCTTTTTCCTGATATCATCTTGGGATTGTCCCATAAAAAGCAGGGCTAGCTGTAATTTTCCTGCTTGCTCTTCTATCTCCAAATTGGTAAATCGTCTAGCTGTTTCCTTCAGCCTTTCTAGGAATGCTGATGGAGATTCACCTTTTTCTTGTCTTACAGAATACAGTTTAGACCAATTGAATGTTTTAGGCATCCCAGTTCTAATTCCCTCTAGTACAAGATCTTGATACTTTTTAATTGCTCTCATTCCCCCAGACGTATTCGGATCCCAACCTGGATCATCACTAGGCATTAAAGCATCTACAGTTCCATCTGTCAAACGCAGCCGTATTTCATCCCTAACCTTCTCTCTGGCCGCCCGCAACACCATCTCCTTTTCTGTCGAATCCAAGATAGTATCCAACAACACTTGCAAATCATTCCAATCAGGATTCTGAGTATTAATCACCATTTTCACCACCCGTGCCACTCGTTCTGGGTCCTCTCTATAACTTCCAGCAGATTTTTTCCATATTACCAAATCACTTGGAGAAAAGGGGACCTTTATATACACCTTTTCTCCTTGGGGTCCCATTGCCTCTCGCAAAGGGGCTATCATTTGGGGTTCTTCTGCTTGCCTCCTACCCATTCTTGTACGTGATGCAATTGGAGTTCTATTTCTATTCCTGGGAGGACTGGGGGAAGGAGTGGGGGGGTGAAGAACTGAGGAGGCACCAGAGGGTTCCCCCAGCTCCCCGCTAATTCCCCCCTCATCTTCCTCCTCCTCTCCATCACCAGGGCTTTCGCCTCCGTTCTGTGGAGGGGCACTTGGAGCTATGAATAGACTCAAGTCATCCTCTGATTTATGAGCCTTAATCATACAATCTGCACACATCGACCTTTTCTTACAAGCAACACATTCTCGTTCACTTTCATCAAGTATCATAACTCCGCATTCTTCTTGCCAGTCAGGCTTTCGTCCCAAAAGATTAAACAAATCTAAATATGGTATCTCATCCCATTTTTCATTATCACGTAAATACTCCATCAGAGGGAAGATTATCTTATAGTCTACCGTCCCATTCAAAGGCCAACTCGGGCCGCCCTCCGATTCATACAACGGCCACCAGTGATTACAGTAATCAATCATTTTTCCTTTATGCAACCCTTCATCCTCAAACCCCTCACTTTTCCATCTTCGTAGCAAACATCCTAATGGTGTATTTTTAGGTACTTTCCCATTTGATTGGACCAACGCTTTAAAAGTTTTAAACGGCATAATTCCCCAGCAAAGTGCACAGTGCAATACACAATAACAATACACAATAACAGAAATACACAACAACACTTAACAAACGAGTTAAAATAATACTGAGATATAACAATACCAAAACCAGACCAAACCAAACCAACTTGCCGCTTCTCGACGCCGCGAGGGGCAAGTGCCGGACCTGCGTAGCTTTCGCCGCGTCTTATGGCCGGCGCCTGGGCTTCCACCAAGACGTCTTTAGCCCAGCACTGCGAGGATCGTAGCCTCGTCTTATGAGCAGGCTTCCCAATACCACAGAAAATAAAGCACCTCGGGCTTACCTTTGCAGTTGTCCGTCAGGCGCGGGGGTCGGGCACGAACCGATGGCTCCTCCGAGAATTCCTCGGTGCCGGCGTGGAGTGGATCGGAACGCGAACCACCCCAGCCACCTTCGGAGTCCTGCTGCGGTCACCAGAAAACTGTTGCCGGCTGCCCGTCCGTAGAAACCACAAAACAACCGAAGCCGTTTTATGCGGTGCTTTATTAGGGCCCGGGAGGTCTGAGGACTCACGTCCAAAATCAGACACCTCCGACCCTCTGAAAATTTCACACACCTTATATACTTTTACGAACAGATTGCTTCATGCCACACAAATCAATTCTTAACCTGGCTTACATTACGGTTCTCATATTCTTTTGAGATTTATGATTCTATTCTACCATTCTATACAATCCTTTTGAATTATAAATTCTACATGGTTGTCTAAACATACAATCATTAATTTTAAGATAAAAAACGGGCAATCATGCCTTAAGATAACGATTTCTTTCAGAACATCCGTTACTCAAGAACAAACAAGTTCCTACATGTTCAGCATGCTTCACTAAATCCTTTGATTATACAGAGACGAGAACCTACATGCTCAGCCTGCCAAGACTTCCCTCTTGCCAAGTGGTTGCTACATTCCACGACTAGGCCGCAGCTGAGCCTTAGCATAACTACTACTATTTGCTTCTACTTGCAACATTCTGACACTTTGTGCTGGGAAATGGAGCTCTGAGACTTGTCTAAATAGAGACACAGTGTCAGGAAAAAAAGGGGGATTTGATAAATAACAGAGAATAGCAACTAATTAGGCATGTTTTAAAAGGAATGCAAATGGTAGGTCTAAGAGATGAACTTGAGCAGCACTTCATTGAAGAACAAGAGGTAATGCCTTTATGCCTAATCCCTAAATCTAAGGTCTTATTCTCTAAGGTTGTAATTCATCTGTGGATTCAAGTTCCAAGGCCTGAACACCAGGCCCTGAGTGAGGCCTTCACAACAGGCACTCAGGCAAAGCTGATCTCTAGATGAATCTTCCAACCAAAGGTTTTATTTGTATCTTCTCATTAATATGATCTTTGTATCTGTTCATTGGCGAAATGTGGATTTACCTTTCTGTATTTGAAAAGCAGACAAGGCTCCATCTGGCCTTGTTTGGGGCTGTAGGATCAAAGTCAACTCCCTTGGTTCCTCCTTGAGCCCTGGCCAGGCTTAGGAGGAAGCAAACAAGAGGATGAAACCAGATGTTCCCACACCAGAAGTGCTGTCAGTTTGTTTGTTTAACAGTGTAAAAGCTGGGCCCTCTCACATCCAGGCTGGAGCCTCATTGCCTGCAAAGGTGGAGGCAGCTGTAGGGATTCCCAGTGTCCGGGAGTGGCTCTGCAGTCCTTGGCTGGGACAGCTTCCCCCAGCTGATGTGTGGGTCTGGGTGATGGAAAAGGCTGAGGGTAACTGGGGATGGATCTTGGTTAATCACTGCAGGCAATCTTTTGTAGTATTTTTTTATGTGCATTGCCTACTTTCTCCTTTTGTGATTATTTGCTAATGATTTTGTGCTTTGCTGAGTGTATACTTTTGTAATTCTTTGCAGTTTTGCATTACATAAATGACACAATTCCTTCAGCTGGTGTCTGTGTCTTTGGTGCTGACCCTGCCCACTGGCAAAGCAGGGCCCCATCCTGCCTAAGTGTTACCTGGGAAGACAAAAACCCTCACTACAAATGTGCCCCCTTCCTCCTTGTACCCCCACTTTATACACTGAGCACGATGTCCTATGGTCTGGGCTATCCCTGGGGTCATTTGGGTCACCTGTCCTGGCTGTGACCCCTCCCAAGCTCCCCCGCACTCCCAGCCCCTCCCCAGCGTGGCCGGACGAGGGGCAGGAAAGGCCTTGGCTCTGTGCAAGCTCAGCAAGAACAAAACCATCTCTGTGTGATCAACGCTGTGCTCAGCACAGACCCAAACACAGCCCAGAGAAAGCCCTGGCAAGGAAATTCCCTCTGCCCCAGCCCCCAGCAGCACCCCATGGCCATCCACCATGGCCACGGCTCCACGGGTTCCTTTCCATGCCCCGACCCTGGCCACGGGACCTTGGGCTGGTGGCCACGGCAGCCGACTGTGGCACAGGGCTCCGTGCCCGTGTCCATGGCAGCAGTGCCCGGCCCTGAGTGCAGGTGACCGTGACAATCCCTGACTGCAGAAATGGCTCCTGGGGTGGTGTCCAAGGAAAGGGGAACTGGTGAGGGTTGCCATGGCACCCAAACCCAGCAGTGGGGGCCAGGGAAGTGTCCATGGCAAAAGGCCCTTGCAATGGCCCAGTGCAGGTTGGGATGATAATCCACCCTCACAGCTGGCCCAGGGCAGGCCTGGAGTGGTCGTGGTGGCACCTTGGGCTTGGCACACACTTGAGGAGGGTGTCTGTTTTCAGTGGGGACACTCAGGAGTGTCAGATTGCTTCAAAAAAAGAAAGCCCTTCTTTGGCTGAGTGCAGCCAGTTCTCCAAGCAAAGCAGGTCCCAGGTGAGGGAGGAGACAGGATGGGGCTGGGGAATGTGGAGCAAGGTTGTCCACACTGGGTCAGGCCTCAAGGCACAGCTTCTTTGACCAGGCCAGATTTTCTTAGGAGAGACCCTGCATAAATTAGAATCACAGAATGCTGCAATCACCTCTGGTCTAAAGAGAAAAGTAATAAAATACCCCTTTCAAACAGGAATGAGTATGTCTTAGAAGCTCTTTGAACTATTTCTTCATAACTGGAGAAGGAAAAGTTCCTAATGAACTGCACCGGGCCAGAGGGAAATCAAGGCAGAGCCAGGGTTTGTCAGGACTTGCTTGATCCTAATGAGCCCCGTGGTGCATGTGGGGCTGAGCCCTGGAAGCTCAGGGCCTGAGAGGAGATTGCAAAACCTTTCCAGGAGTCAAAGGCAGAAGAAACACCCAAAGTGTCTCGAGGCATCAATGGGTCCCACTGAGGTCCATCCTCAACACAGGCTCCTCCTGGACTCATGGAGGAGAGAACTGGAGGCCAGGACTGCCCAAAAACCTCTCAGAGAACTCAGTATGAGAAGGAAAATCCAAAGTACCTTAAAAACCCTGAGTATCTCAGAGCATTAATGAGCCCCACTGAGTGTCAATGCAAAGAATCTCAAGGGACTCATTAAAGGAGATA
The DNA here is from genome assembly GCA_020086605.1 of Lanius collurio. Lineage (NCBI taxonomy): Eukaryota > Metazoa > Chordata > Aves > Passeriformes > Laniidae > Lanius > Lanius collurio. Next base: position 250 of record JACBWW010000853.1, on the reverse strand, counting down.
ATTGGAGGCCAGGATTGCACAAACTTCTCAGAGAGTCAGTGTGGAAAGTACCTTAAAAACCTGAAGTACCCTGAAGCATTAATGAGCCCCAGTGAGTGTTGTTACTGACAGAGAATCTCCAGGGACTCATTAGAGCAGATAATTGGAGGCCAGCATTGCACAAAGCTCTCAGAGACTCCCAGGCCAAAGCCAAAGCCAAAGTGCTTTGAAAAAGCTGCAGTTCCTGGGAGCATTGAGGAGCCCCCCAGGG